>JAOUQZ010000004.1:17090439-17101457 GCA_028564935.1 Neosilurus hyrtlii
TTTTAATTAACATTAACAGCAATTTCAATAAACAGGTAAGTGAGTCCTCCACAACTGCTTTCTTGTACTCAGCGGTGCAGCTCTTCCTTTTTGCGCGTGCATTCATAGAAAATGACGGGAGGGTTCGGACATTTGGATTTTGCTAGGTCTTATTTTCGGGGTAGGGCTTATTTTGGACCGTTCTGCTGAAGTAAGGGTAGGGCTTATTATCAGGGAAACACCATATTATATATTTATATTGAATATTCTATTCTTGGTCACTATTCATTCATTCATTCATTCATTTTCTGAACCGCTTGATCCCAATTAGGGTCGCGGGGAGGCTGGCGACCATCTTAGCCGACTCTGGGCGAGGGCAGAGTATAGCCTGGACAGCTCGCCAGGCCATCGCAGTTCTTGGTCAGTAGATATTAGCAATTCTGCACCGTGATTGGTTAATCATTGTAATATGTGCTGCTGCTACTCTACGATGACCTCAACGTCATCATACAAAAAAATGGAAATGGCCGTCATTTATTCTGAGCTAAAGTATTTAATAATAAAAACATGTTTTTTTATTGTGAATTTTTTTTTTTTTTAGCAAAAGCAACTTTTCATGCAGTAACTCTAGCTTCCACTAGCAAAACCTAATTTATTTTTTTTACGACCATCTAGCTTCGTGAATACTTGATGTCTAAGAAAAGCTACAAAATATAGTATTTAGGTAATTTATAGCAAAAACTTTAATTTATGTATTTAAATGTATTTTTTGAGGAATTAGACTTTTTTAGCTAAACAGCTAGCTTTATGCTAACCAGCTTTTCTGTATTTTATGGTAAGAACGTATATATGTATATTTAAAAATAAAATCTGCACGAATTTGAATACAGTAATAAAATTGGTACATATTTAACAATCTGGAGAGTAGAAAAAAACTTCAGCTTCACCTTGTAAGTTATTATAATAATTCATATCTAGTAAGAGCTCGTGGTATAACTGTTAGCTATAAATATTGCACATGATGCAGGCAGTAAAAAGGCACACGATGGAGACGACTGAATAAATATTACATAGAATGGTTTAAATGTACAGATGTAAATATTAATATAATTGTATTGTATGGATACCTTTAGATCAGCAGGCGTATGCATTCTTGGAGTTTGACTCTATGACTGGGATTTTTTTATATGTCAGTCCAGGCAAATACTAAATCTCTTGCATCCTGGAGAAAACCTGAAGTAGCATTTATTTACACTCCAGCTTTAGGATATTACTTTGTGCACTAAACTTTAATATTACTGTGAAACATTATCACAACATTCCAGACAGACTATGAGAAGTAACATAGCCTAGAAGTAACAATGACCTAACCTTACCATTACCTTAACCTCACACCAAGCTCTACGCTTAACCCAACCTTAATCTAACATTCACTTTAAAAAAGTCTTCATTTTAAAATCAACTTGCGTTTTGTCCCCATGAGGAAGACAAGTCCCCATAATTCGGGCATAATGTGAAAAATACCTGGAGCACACTCACACACACATACACACACACACAAACACCCAACTGCCATTTAAAAATTATCCTTAGGAGATCTATGCTTTGTTCCGACAGGCAGTTGAAACCTAAACGAAACACGAAAGGCTTGGCACAAAACACGACATCTGGTGTTGTCTAAGTGAATCTGAGTCACAGTTTAGTCAGATAATAAACAGCTTTTTCATTAATTCATTCTCCTACTAGGCTAGTGGGGAGGCTGGAACCTATCTCATCCAGCTCGGGGTGAAGGTGGGTTACACCCTGAACAGCTTGCCTGTCCATCACAGGGCAGCACACACCTGCAACTAAGAACACTCACAACCTAGGGGCAATTTGGAACAGCCATTTAGCTTAATGTGCATGTCTTTGGACTGTTGGAGGACACCGGAGTACCTGGACGAAACTCACGGCAGCACGGGGAGACCAAGCAAACCCCACATAGAAACCCCCTCTCCAGGCCCGGGACTGGAACCCAGGACCTTCTTGCTGTGAGGTGGATGTGCTAACCGCTACACTAACCGCTACACAAAGTATTTTTTCTTATACTTCAAAAATGTTGCAATGAGAACAGCATGAATAGCAGATAACACTTTTTTCTGTCTCAGTAAACTATTGTCTCCATGGTAACTGCAGCACCAAACATGCCAAACATCACCGTCTTCAGGGCTCGCTGCATTTCCTTTACACCCATTTTAATTACACACTGCTTTATCATTACTACAACAACCAGTTATACTGCAAGCTGCTCTGTTGTAATAAATAAGTATAATAAACTACGGATGCTGCATACTTTCACTGTAAAAAAGTCTATCAAGAAGGATCAAAGTAAGTCTACTGGGTTTGAAATAAAAAAATAAAAAAATGTCAGGAATTATGACATGGCATATCTGAATGGTTGTACCGAGACCTAAAAATGACGAAACCTTAATTGAATAGCCAATAAAAGTCTGTGAGATTATTCAACCGAGCATGTTCCATTCCAGCATTTCAAAAGACTGTGTAAACATACCCTTTGTTCGACAAGACACCATTTTGCAAGATATGTCTTCGGAGGTTTCCAGCACAGGTTAATAATGTGTATTGCTGCCTCTACTGATTTCGCTTCACTACCCAAGCCTGGCATTTAGAGAGAGCGTGTCTATGGGTATGTGTGTGTATACATTTGAGCACCATAATATGAGAGCGTGGGCACACTCACACCATCTTTATAGCCTCCTGGCATTTCTTCAAATATCTGCAATTAGTTTCAGCAGTCGTGCCCCCGCAAGTTCTCCATGCAGGTCTGCCAAAGGCTTGCGTCTGAATGACTGAGTGGCTGTAATTTCCCTCTACATGGTCACCTGGGAAAATAAAGCTGTGCGGATCTGACACTTAATAAAGACCTGAAATGAAATTGGACGAAGACACACCAGACGTGACAGTTTTTTAATAGCCAGTAATGCTACACAAGCTAGTTTGTGTATTTGGGATATGATCTGTTGTACCTTTGTGAGCATGTTGAAAGAAAGAGAGAGAGAGAGAGAGAGGGTGTGTGTGTGTGTGTGTGTGTGTGGTGTGTGTATTAGATGAATTCACTTTTTTTTTCTCACTAGGTGATGCAGCACCCAACAGACGGAGGACAGATTCTGGGTCTCCATAGCAACGTTAAGGAAGCCCCGGTACGTGCGGCGGAGTTAAGTGTGTATTCTCTGTCCAGTCAGCCCATCGACCCTGAGGATGGCAGCGGGCAGCCAGGGGCAAAGGTGAAAGCTTCAGGTGAGCACTGTAACCCGGCCTAGCAGACATACAAGAATAATGGTAATCAAAGGTACCACTTAATTGGCAATGAGAACATACACCATGTTGTGTAATCAATCCAGGTGAGCCATTTTACAGACATTTAGAATTATTATTATTACTATTATTATTATTATTTGGATTTCCCCCCATTTTTCTCCCCTAATTAGGTCGTATCCAATTCCCACCCATCAAGATTGCCTTCCCTATCACATGACCACCATCAACCAGGGAGGGGTGTAAACATGCACATGCCGCCTCTGTGACATGCAATGCCTTTTTTCGCATGCATATTTTGTGGGCGGTGTAACACACTCGCAGGGAAATCGCTATTCGCCCCCTTGTAAAAATGAGCTCACAGACCCCCATGATTGGCTGGTGATCACTGTGAGTGACAGGAAGGTGTGGTTATGCCACCCCTCCCTCCTGTGAGAGCTCAGCCAATTAGCTCCCATGGACTCCTGATCATGGATTGCTGCGGACATGTAGAATTTTTAGCTAACAATCACAACATTAGGGATGTGTAGGGGTTGTAGAAAATTTTTTTAGATTCCTAACTAATTTAATTTTACTATGTAAAGCTGCTTTGTGACAATGTCAATTGTAAAAAGCGCCATACAAATAAAACTGAATTGACTTAAATTGAACATCCACGTAAGAGCATACGACTGTCCCAACAAATACAACATGAGTGCAACATTAAATACAACTATAACAACAACAACAACAATAATAATAATGAAAATATTACCAATGAGATGAAAATGATTAACTGAATATTAGGAAAGAACGAAACAGCTTTTAATTATAATAAAAAAAAGAAGAAGTGTATAATATGACAAAAGTTAAATAAAATAATTAAAAGGAGTTAATGTGAATATCAACACACGGACATAATACTTTAACTGTCAATCCTAATTACTAATTTGATAACCAGAACTGTTACTTAACTGATTTAGTAACCAACATATCACATCTAATGAGAAAAATGACAGTTTTTTTTTTTTTGGATTTAGCAAGAGCAGTGCAGTTCGAGTGTACGGAGACAGTGGTGTGGATGCACGGAGTGAGAGATGCGTAGTTATGAGTTTTAATGTCATTCATGTGTGAGAACGATGAGAAAATCTTCTGGGAAAGAGCGTAAGTCTAGGACTATAGTGTCAAAGTTATCACCGGGTGTCTTTAATACCAATAATACTGATGATAATAATAATATCAATAACCGTACATTTATTACAGACAATTTACAGGAATCAGGGTTCATTTTTGTAAACATAAAAAGAGCTACTTAAATTACAGAACCACTTCAAAAGACACACAGGAAACAGGAATTGTAGCAAACCCGTAGGCCAGTACATTCTTAGTCGGATATTCCATTAGTGTCCAACTTAAGTGACGTTGTGGTAAGCTGTTCGTTACATAAACAAGTGAGCCCAGTGGAGCATTTATAGTAAGTGCGCATTAATGCACCAGAGAGGCCCCTCGGAGGGGTCTTCCTATCATCCAGCGAGCAGCACTCCGACCACAGCTTTCCCACACTCCGACCAATGAGGCCAGCTGTAGTGCATTAAGAGCAGGTTATCCATCTTAGCAATGGTTTGCATTAACATTTAAGATCTCTGCAGGACAGAATAAGTACAGTATCAGGTAGGTTTATGCTACACGGATGTGCTGTTGACTGATGCTTAGAGAGGAAGTTTTTAACTCTCACGCTTCCTTTCCAGATCGATCTCCAGATATGGATAACTATTCAGAAGATGAAGATGACAGCTACTCATCAGAGCAGGAGGCCAGTGATGATGCTGTTCAGGCCCAAGTAAGAGCCGTTTGGAATCATTTATCATCTTGACACTCTTTCACAAATAACTGGCTATAGCAGAGGACGGCAATTGGCAGACAACCATCCAAAACTTACTAATGAAGAAAGTGGCTGTTGTCCAGCAGCTATACGCAAAAAGAAAATAAACACAACACTTTTGTTTTTACTCCCATTTTTCATGAGCTGAACTCAAAGATCTGAAACTTTTTCTATGTACACAAAAGGCCTATTTCTTTCAAATATTGTCCCCAAATTTGTCTTAATCTGTGTTAGTGAGCACTTCTCCTTTGCCAATATATGTAATATATATATATTTGCAAAAATATGTTTTAATTGAGATTAAATTTCAACAAGTGCTGTCTACACCTTTAAACAAAATCACCTCAGATTTTCTTATTATTAGTCATAAACTTAGTGCTTATGGTTAGGCATTAGGAGGTAAATGTTGCCATTCAAGCATATTCATTTTACTACCTTTGTAAACAAACTATTGTATGTAACTGAAATTCCACAAGATTTTTTTTTTTGCTAAAGTATGAATTAGGATGATTACGCTAATTTAAATGATCTTCATGTTGTTAAATGTGTTCATAACTTGTTACAGGACCTGTATGACGAGGATGACGATGTCCAGCGAAAGCCAAAGAAAACACGACGGAAAATGATCCGGACTACCTCTATAACTCGGGTGTGTAGGCTGACCTCTAAACCCTCTGACACTTTATATCTTTATATGAAGACTGGAATCTCTGATATAGATGAATTCTCTGATAATATAATAGTATAATAGGAAAGTCTTAGACAACCACATTGTTGTGTAATTATTACAGAATTATTACAGATCAGGCGTTAAATGCTATCAGTCATGGCAGCAACATCAATGCTTGAATAAATGTTTGTTGTGATGTTCATCTTACAAACTCATCGGATCCCATTTACATTTACAGTATTTGGCAGACACTCTTATCCAGAGTGACTTACAATCATCATTTTTATACAAAAGAGCAACTGAGGGTTAAGGGCCTTGCTCAAGGGCCCAACAGTGGTGATAGTGGGGATTGAACTGTTGACCTTTGGATCATTAACCCATTGCCTTAACCACTAAGCCACCACTGCGCTTTTATTTTATCTGAAGTTCAGCACATGAAGTTCAGATCAGAATTCAACTACAATCAGACCTGCAATCTTCAGTTTCTTATTTTTTTATAAGCTTCAGTGGCATGTTTTGCCCAGAACTGTGGTCCAGCTGGTCACGGTGACACTGGAGGCCAGAACATGCGGTGTACAGAAACTTCCAGGATGACAAACGATTGTTTGAAAAATACACACTGGAGCTCTCAAATCCCTTATTCTATGCCAGCACTATACCACTAGCTAGCTAACTGTGGCTGTGAAAAAGTGCTGTGATGTGTGAAGACACTACACAGTGGAAATTATGCAGTGCAAGACTGTACCACTAACACAACATGCCATCACTTGGACAATGTCCGTGCCCAACCAGTCTAAAAAGCAAAGACTAAAGTTATTTAATTCAAATGTATTTATGTATGTAAGAAATATAATCAAGCACTCTGGTGATGAGTGGGGCTATCGGTGTAGTGGTTAGAATTCTCGAGAGGTTGTGGGTTCGAATCCTCATGTACAAGGTCTTAACCACAAGAATGCCTCAGTCCACCCAGCAGTCTAAATGAGTACCAGGTAACCTGCGATGGACTAGATTCCCATCCAGGAGGAGTTTGCCTCCTAGTCGCTTCACACCACAGACATCAGGATAAGCTCTTACCTTAACAGACTTACCTTACTCTGGTGATGAAGCAATGTGTATGACAAAAATCGAATCGATGGCTAACATTTTGGCTCCGATGAGCCATGGCAATCCTTTGACCCCTATAAAGACACTATTGGAGTCTGGTCAACATCTTAAAGGTGCCAATCACGAGTGAATTAATTTTTGCAACTCCTGGATTTAGTATCACTTATTCATCTGTTTTACATCTTGTTTTGGTTCTGTGTCTGTTTATAATATGGTGGTAAGATGGTATATAACAAAGGTGGTATAAGATGGTCTGGCGAGCTGTTGTCCCAGTGCCGGCCTGCGCCCAAACAGGGATAGGCGGCTTGGTAAATGAGTGAAGAGTGAGTAAGTGAGAGTTTGCTATCTTTATGTGCATCAGTTTGGCCTGATATTAGTAAGAAGCTTTGTGTTTTATGGTGCTGGGATTTGGTTAAAAGCCTTGCTGACAGCTCTCTGTGATGTCATGGCAGGTGTCGACTTAATCCTCTGCGCCAAGCTAAGCATTAGCAACAGAAATATCCAGAAATATCAGGCTAAGATCAGTGCAGTGCTACTCAAATATAGTGTACATCCTGATACATTTCTTCTGTTCGATCACATACTCCGTAGTGTTTTAATGCTCCTGGTTGGATTTGAACGTAATTTGAACTCATTATAAAGACTGGTTTATTTATTTAGATCAATCTGACTGATGCTTTAAAAGTTGTCTGTCGGACCATTCTTTGCTACATGTGTGTACAGTTTGATTAATGATTGTCATGGTTAGTGGCCTGGAGATTAATCAACATAAATCCTGAATTGATGTACATTTTTTGTACCCCTATCAATAGATAGGGTTAAATTAATTCACCATTTTGCACCAATAGTGTAGCTTCTGGCACGATTGTGTAGTGAACACGTTCGCCTCACAACAAGAAGGTACTGGGTTTAAGCACCATGCCTGGCGAGGGCGTGTTTGTGTGGAGTTTGCATGTTTTCATGTTTTTGGTTTCCTCCCACAGTCCAAAAGCCTGCGCACTAGCCTAAATGGATATTCTTGTTTGACCCTATGGGGTGAATGTGGCTTGCTCAGTGGTTAAGGCTCTGGGTTAGTGATCCAAAGGTTGGGGTTTTAAGCCCCAGTAGCACCTTGTTGCCACTGTTGGACCCTTGAGCAAGGTCCTTACCCCTAAACTGTTGACTTGTTAAAAAAGATAAATGTAAGTTGCTCTGGAGAAGAGAGTCTGCTAAGTACCATAAATGTAAATGAATGGTTTTGTGTCTGTGTTGGTCATGTGATGGTCTGGCGAGCTTTGAAGGGTTTCCTCAGCCTTCGCCGGGAGTCGGCTATTATGGTTTCCAGCCTTTCTGTGACCCTGATAAAGGAAATGTTTTTCGGAAATGAAATGAGATAGTGTAGCTCAAAGCTACAATTTTTCAAGTTTACAGTTTTACCCTCTGCTGCCTGAGAGGTGAATTGCAGCTGAAATGAAAATGTTGACAGGCTTCCACATCGCCTCAACAATCTCCATTTGAAACCATTCGTTCATTCATTAATTTCCCAAATCGCTTCATCTACGGCCGTGAAGAGGCTGAAGCCTATATCAGCTGACTCTGGGCTATACTGTGAACATAGGAACACCCTGAACAGTTCACCAATCAATGGCAGGGCCCAATTTGAAACCTTATTAGGCAACAGGGTGATCTCATCACCTGTTTTCCAGGTGTTCATTTGCCAAAAACTGCTTAATCCTATTAAGGTCGCCAGGAGGTTGTAGCCTATCTCAGCCGACTCTGGGCAAAGGCATCGCATAGCCTGAACAGCTCTCCAGATGCAGGGCCAACACACACACAGCCTTTCCAGGATGAACAAAACATCCATCATATAATGACATTGCAAGTGATAGTGTATCTATCTATTTATTTATTCATTCAATCATTTTTAAGCCACTTAAACCTAATTATGGTCACCCATCTCAGCCAACTCTGGGTAAGGGCGGGGTACACCCTGAACAGCTTGCCGGGCCATTTCAGGGCCAACGTACATACAACCATTCATACTCACACCTAGGGGCAATTTGGAACCACCAATTAGCCTATCGTACATGTTTTTGGACTGTGGGAGGAAACCGGTCTACCCGGAGGAAACCACACAAAGACAGGGAAAGCATGCAAACTCTTCACAGAAACACCCAAGCCTGGGAATCGAAGCTGGGCCTTCTTGCTGTGAGGCGGGCATGCTAACCATTGTGGCACCGTGCCACCTATAGCGTATTTAATATATATTTAATACATATAGATTATTCCAGCCTTGAGTCAGTCGCGATGACAAACTACTACATACTACCTAAATAATTACAGTGACTCTGTGCCTCTGTGTGTGTTAAATATGCTTAAAATTATATCCAAACTGTTTTTTTTTTCTTTCCAGCAACCTAATTTCAAGCAGAAGTTTGTTGCCCTTCTGAAGAGGTTCAAAGTTTCAGATGAGGTGAGCACTTTTCTTCTCTCCTGAGCCCTACATACAGCAGAATGCAGGAAATTGACAAACCAGGCACTTTTGCACAAGCCTACACAACACTCCTGTACTTTATATACCAACACCCAACCATCCCAGATAGCCAATAAAAGCTGGATATTGGACGAGCCTCATATAAAGAACATAAATATGAACTTGATCTAATAACAGGGGTGTAGGCATAAGACAGATCACCACAATAAGTGTTCATTGCCGTATTTAATGCTCTTTGTTCTTGCTTTTACTCTTGATCTGGCTCCCGGAAGACATTATTCTGAATGGTAGCCTGTGGTCAGCCATTTTGTTTTAAGGCTCATATAATCAGTTTAGTTTGCTTTGTCAGCCTGGGTAACATTAACTGAGTATCCTTGCATTATAGCTGGTATTATCTCCAAGTCTTGCAAGAAGTGCCCTACATATTTCGGCCCATCACAGCCACAAACCACATAACATCGGCTGGAAGTCCAGCAGTTTATATCGGCCCTGCCATAGAGGTGGGAGGGATGGGGAATTCTACGATAGACAGTCAGAATAGCACAGCTTTTGGTTACCTTTTCCTGCTGGTCCTGGAATCTAACCAGCAACCTTTAGGTCCCAAACCCGCTTCTCTAACCATCAGGGTATGGCTGCCCCCTATTCGAGCACATTCATCTCACAGCCAGAAGGTCCTAGTTTGAATTCTGGGCTCAGATGTTTCTGTGTGGAGTTTGCATGTTCTCCTGGGTTTCCTCCAGGTTCATTGGTTTCCTTCCAGAGCCCAAAGCCATGCATGTTAGGCTAATTGGCTGTTCCAAACATGGATGGATGTGTGTGTTTGCCCTGCGTTGGTCTGGCGAGCTTTTGCACAGTGTCGGCTGAAATAGGCTTTAGCCTCCCCCCAACCTTAATAGGATTATGTGGTTTGGCAAATTAAATGCCTGAGCTGGGGATCTGAACCCAGGACCTTCTTGCTGTGAGGTGGACGTGCTAACCACTATACCACCGTGCCACGCACTATAAAATAAAGGTTGGAGAATTGGTTAAAGCTCCAGTCTTACATAAAATATTTAGTCATGTTTTTGTTGCTAATAGTTCATGGTGACTAAATAAATCAAACGTTTCAGTTCCAACATTTATCACGGCTGTGATATTTGAGTTCAATTTTGTGTTTCCCGTCACTTTAAGCACACAGCTGCCAAACAGGCTAAACTAGGTCACATCAGGTCACATGGTGCGTGAAACGTCATACACTGGGCTCGGCAAAAGTGTGGAAGTGAAAACATGCACAGTATGAAAGAAAATGGTCCTCACGCGCGGAAAAAAACGGAAAACCGGAGATAGATGCTCAATGACATTTTGTAGCAAGTACACCGAGGATGGATTACGCTTCATAAAGTTCCCGCGAGAGGACTGGATCCCTGAATAACAACCACAGCGTTCGGGGAGGCTGGGAACCGACCCCGAGAAGATTCGATTCACTGATTTAGATATACATACAGTATATATAAAGGTTTCAGAGTCGATTCCGCCCCGTTTGAGGAAACGACTCACATGTTACATTTACATTTACATTTACATTTACATCATTTAGCAGACGCTCTTATCCAGAGCGACTTACAGAAGTGCTTTAA
>JAOUQZ010000004.1:17138062-17159064 GCA_028564935.1 Neosilurus hyrtlii
GACGTCTGGGAGTCATTGCTTAGGCTGCTGCCCCCGCGACCCGACCCCGGAACAAGCGGAAGAAGATGAATGAATGATGAATGAATGAATGGATAAAAATAACAGTCTCTTTTTTGAGAAAAAAAGTCAATATTTAGTGAGGCCGCCCTTTACTTTGATTACAGCATTTAACCTGTCAGGCATAGTGTTCACATATTTTTTTTATTTCTTCACTCGCTAATCCGTTTCATATGGTCTGAAGTTCATTCATGCTCAAGTAAAAAAGATACAGTTTTCAGTTTTTCTGAAAAACTGGTATTTTCAGTGTTTTTGTTTATTAGCCAACCTTTTACCCCAATATACTTGTTGGAATGTTATTTTGGTTCTCACTGCCTACAATAGCAAAAAAAATTTGAGAATGAATTTTTTACTTTTTTTTTAATAGGAGCTCTTTTAGACAAAGGTGGTGGTGTATAATCTTCACTGAACACTACTGTATAATTGTAAATTGGGCAAACAACCATCTTCAGATATCATGCTTAAAAATTACTCTTTGACACTGACAGAAACTATCTGCCAGTAAAACTGCCTTAAGAGAAATTTTAAGAAATATATTTTAAGAAATAAAATATAATATTGTCCCGTCCATGACACACTTATTTTATAATCTCTTCCCACAAGTAAAACTCATACAACCAAAATAAAAAGATGTTTGCAAACCTACAGGAAAACATTAACTCCAGGATGAGTGAAACCTAGATATAGAATTTAATTACACTGTTATGGGGGATTTAGTTCTCAAAAATGTGAGACTGCCCCTACAACAGGACAGTAAAGTTGTAATTTAGATCTTTTATTAAAACTACATGACCCAATTTATTTACCAAAAATATTCAGACAACCCCAAGTGCATCTAACTGGGTTATCAAAGGCCGGCCATGTCTCTGACTGTCTGTGGTGAGAGGCATTTAAAAGAACCATTGCTGACATTCATAAAGAGTAGGCTATTGAGTTGCTGTCAGCGTGTTTCTGCCATACGATAGGCTGGTGAGCTGTCCATGGTGTACGCCACCCTCGGGTAAACACACACACACACGCGCGCATTTATATATATATAGGCAGGGTATATGTGCGAGTGTGGGGTGTATGTGTGCAAGGGTGGGTGTGTGTGTGTGTGTGTGTGTGTGTGTGTGTGTGTGTGTGTGTGTGTGTGTGTGTGTGTGTGTATACTTACCCCAAAACAGCTAGATGGCGCCACTAGCTTTTTCAAGTAGATTTACATTTGGCACCCTCATCCAGAGTGACTTACATTAAACTTTTACATTAAACATTTAAAAAAAAATGTTGTTGTTTTTTTTACAACTGAGCAAGAGAGGGTTAAATGCTTTGCTTAAGGTCCCAACAGTGACTGCTTGGTGATACTGGGGCTTGAACCCCTGACCTTCAGCAATCCAGAGCCTTAACCACTGAGCCACCACTGCCCGACAACTACATGCAGATGAAGATAGCAGGTTTCAGCAGGAGTCCGACGTTATATAAATGTCTTTTAGAAGTTAATAAACATCCTTGCACTACTGCCACCTGTTGGAATATTTATTAATCACAAGCTAAAATCCAGTAAAACTTCATGCGCATCAGTTCGCACATTTGCCCCACAGCAATGTTTTATATGTTTTTTCTCAGGCATGTGCATCATTATCTTAAAATAATTTTAAATAGATTTAAGTCAGAATTTCTGAGGAAAACAGTCAAAGAAGTATCTCATATTTAAAGGAACCCTTTCACTTCACAGGAATATTTAATAAGCATGAAATGCAGTGGTATCTTCTGGAAATAAAATGGAATCCACCACAACATCTTTCTGAAACCATTTGCTTACTCCTGTATGTGAGTGACACTGACCCCCGCACAAGGCACAAGGATATTAGTAAACACCATCTCTTTTCTTTAGTGTTTCCCTTGGAATCATATGCCTTCTTTTGTTACTCAACACTCGATCTCGGACTTTACTACTTTCAATTTGACGTTGTCCTCCCACAGTCCAGAGACGTGCACATTAGGCTAATTGGCTGTTCCAAATTGCTTCCAGGAGTGAGTGTGAATGTGAATGGTTGTGTGTGTTGGTACTGCAATGGTCTGGTGAGCTGTTCAGGGTGTACCCTACCTTCACCCAGTGTCAGCTGAGATAGGCTCCAGCCTCACTGTGACCCTAATTGAATTAAGCAGTTCAGTAAATGAGTGAGTGAGTGAGTTAATGCATCTATGTCATCCATTTTGATAATATTGACTTGAAATTCAGACATTAGCACCGTCTTATTTTCTCAGAAATTATTTCTCAGAAAATTTTACTTTAATCTCAGAAATATACCCCCCTGCACACTCTTGGGGGGAAAACACAAAGTGGGGATGGCCTTAGAATGCTTCAGTACATAAGGTATCAGTGATCTTAGCAATTTAAATGCAGTCATGGGATTGTTGGTGTTCCGGTTTTGAGCTTTTACAGCACTGAACTTTATAGTGGAAGTGAACAGCAGGGCGTTTCCGTTGAACTCAGTCCCCTGAGTAGACACTATTCCCTCCTCCTGTTACTCACTATAGCAGCTCAGACTTCAGTCTACGGGCACACTGCTGCCACTGCTGCTGCTCGGTCTGAGCTGGTGGATTTTCTGGATGTCGGGGTATACTGGAGGACTGCCATTGACACACACACACAAACACAAACACACACACACACAGTGTGAGCTGTTATTGGACCTGAGCTGCTGATCTGTGAAGTGTAACCGGTATGTTACTTTGTGTTCACATGTAGGTTACATGGATCATAGTTAACATAATCATAAGACGTTTATACTCTTCATTGTAGTTATTTTATGTAGAAAGCAGAATTTGTAGCCTCTTTTGGACTTTTTCTGATAGAAAAACGATGGAAACCAGTAAATAGGTTGTCTTCATGTTCATGTCTACCTGAGGTCAGTCTCAGATCTAATATGCATGTTCTTTTAGAGATATCTGAGTAATCAGTAGTGCGTTCACACTTAAAAAGGGATAACCTTAATGATTGACTATACTGGGCAAAAGAGACTTTTTGTAGTGGTCGTAGTGCACTGTAGAATGAAAGGGGAAGGCCTTACATAAGAGCTACTTGAAATGTTTCCCCCAAGCGTTACACCTCACCGCAATAATGAAAGAACATTAGGTAATGTGGTAAATGACCGAAATGGCGAGTAATGACAGCGTGTGCTGTCGCTCCTGTCTCTGTCAGAGTAAGAAAACAGTGTTGGTTACTCACTACCTTTAAAAAAGATTTTTATTTTCTTTTTAATAAACGTTTGTACATTCTTAATATCTTTCATCAGAATTATCAATATTACTCAATCCTACTAGGGTCTCAGAGAGGCTGGTGCCTATCTCAGCTGGCCTTGGGCAAAACTGAGGTACACCATGAACAGCTTACATGGCCAACACACACACACACACACACACACACAAACAACCATTCACACACTCACACCAAGGTATGTCTGCGTTTGGACTGTGGGAGAAAGCCGGTATACCTGGAGGAAACCCATGTAAGCATGGGGAGAACATGCAAACTCGCCAAACCAGGGATTCAAACAAAGGACCTTCTTGCTGTGAGGTGGACATGCTAACTACGATGCCACTGTGTCACCAACATAACATACAGTATTTGTTTATTTTTGATCATATTGTCCAGCCCTTAGTAGTTGTAGCTCGAATGCTAAATTAACACACAGTTTAATTCAGTATTTTATGTATTTGGGGGCAGCAGTGGCCTAATGGCTAGAGAAGTGGCGTTGAAACATCGCTGGTTCAATTCCCAAACCTGCAGGAAGAATGTGGGTAGTGAGCCACACCTTTTCCTCCTCCACATTAATGGCTGAAGTGCCCTTGAGCAAGGCAACGGACCCCCAACTACTCTTCAGGTGCCCCCAATGTGTGTGGCAGCCCACTGCTCTGACTGTGTGTATGCTCATTGTTTACATATGTGTGTGTGCTCACTTTGGATGGGTTAAATGCAGAGGCAATCATTTCCCTTGTGGGATTAATACAGTATAGCAAATTCAAAATCAAATTTAAACCACTATTTCTTTGTATGTGTGGCAGAGAGAATAATTAGCTGTGTAATGCATGGGTCGGTTTCTGCACGCTTCTTCATGCAGCTTGACTCGTCGTCTGTGTTTATGTGATGACGAAGCAGGATTGGGCTTTCTAGAGGGTAATAACATGGTGGACTGTGGCCTGGTTCTACCAAGGAAAAGCCTGTATGAGGTAGATATGGGATTATTATTACTAAGGTATCATCAGATGTAAAGATAGAGGCTGGACTGGTCCGGCTAATTGACTGTTTCAGGTTGCCCTCAGGTGCAAGTGTGAATGTTCTTTGATGGACTGGACAGCGGTTCAGGGTGTATGCCGCTAGACTCCAGCCTTCCTGCAAACATGAAAAGATTAGGCTGTTCAGCAAATGAATGTAATATGCACCTATTTCTTTAGTAGCAACCTGCACCAGGACTTGTACCGTGGACGCTCCGCATAAACAGATAAAAAGGTGTAATTGTTGTTTTTTGGAAAGAATCAAGAAATCTTCAGTGTCAGTTGTTTTTTTAACAGTCAGATGTGAAGCTGTTCCTTTAAAATTTCCAACATGGGAAAGTCTTTTGGATGGAATGCTTTGAAGTTTCTCATTAACATGCTGAGCTGCATTTTTGGGGCTTATTATTTCACAAGAGAGAATAGGAGCGGCTGGTGGGGGAACAACTGTTTATAGCTGCTGCGGTGGAAGTGATAACAGGAACTTGCTTGTGTCACTGGTATTCCAGAACAATAAACATAAAATTTATGGTGTGATTACCGTCGGCAAACTGTTGTGATATAAGAGTAATTAAGGCCATCAGGATGCCATGGTTTTGGTAATAATTAACTTATGTAGCTTAATTTTGTGATAGTAAGGCCATTGTTTTTTATTCCTTTTTTGGCGGGTTTCTATTATGCAAACCCAAGATAGGAGACAGGAAAAAACTTTATTTTATGAACAGGTATTTAATTTTTTCTTTAACAACACAACAGTCTAAGAATATAAGAAAGTGTAATTTTTTCCCCCCATTCTTAAAGAAGCCCGAACTAGTGCTTTGATTTAAACCTTCACTAATTTGAATGCAGTAGTCTGTCTCCCTGAGCTGATGGTGTACATGTAGTACTTTTCATACTCTGTATATTCTGTTGAAACTCCTGCTTTAAACAGATCAGTAACACATACTGTCACAAGGTTTTCCATAACATTCAAAAAGGAGGTTGCCCTAAAAATACTTTCATACACCTCCCCTTTTACTCGCCATCACTTCTGATATTCTCGAGCACTAGACGTTTGTATGCGCAAACACTGAGTAGATCACTGGATTCGAAACAGTGACTGGGTGCGGCGACACCTCTGACGGGCAAGTACGCATGCGCAGATGTTCATGATATAGTTACAGTAGCTGCCGTTAGAGGACCGACTTGACACAAAAAAAATTCTGGTTTTAAAATTCATTGCCCACTTGACAAGGTAAAACCAGCAGGAATAAAAATAAAGACATTTTCCCCAATTTTATTATTTATTATTTTAGAAATCAAGAATTTTTACATCATGTTTTTTTCTCCCTTCCAGCATTATAAACTAGACAGGCACTCAGAGAGTGCAAGGCCTCTCATCCAGGCACAAATGGATTATTCTAACTTATCTCATCTGACACTTGTCGAAGTCGGGGTACATCCTGAACAGCTGAACCAGACCATTGCAGGGCAACACACACACAACTATCCGTACTAACACTCACACCTAGGGGCAGCTTGGAACAGCCAGTTAGTCTGATGTGCCTAATATTATACTCACGCACTCATTCATTCATTTTCTGAATGGCTTAAACCTAATTGGCTCGTGGGGAGGCTAGAGCCTATCTCAGCCGACACTGGGAGAAGTGTACACTCACTGTCACACCTGGGAGCGATTTGGAACAGCCAATTAGCCTGAAGTACATGTCTTTGGACTGTGGGAGGAAACCAGAGTACCTAGAGGAAACCCATACATGCACAGGGAGAACATGTAAACTCCACACAGAACGCCAAAGCCCGGGACTTGAACCCAGGACCGTCTTGCTGTGAAGCGGACATGCTAACCACTGCACCACCATACCACAAAGGGTCTTTATTTGATTGTTATAACTACATCCCAAAGGTTACTGCATCATGTGAGTGAGTGTTAAAAAATGGCCAGATTAAGATAATGAGAGAGGTCTCTCACTGTTGTGCCTGTTTGAATAGATTACGCTTTAACTGGTTAATGTTTTAGTGAAAGCATCGTGACAGTTTTTTAGTTAATGTTGAACTGCAATGGCTTTAATCTTGCAAGACCTTTCAACAGGGGCAGTACTTCAACACGGGCAATGCTTAGAAGTAGGAGTGTGCTTTGCTAATATGGGCTATAAGTATGAGAAAAGATACACCTCCATTTCATTCATTCATCTTCAGTAAGTGTTTTAACCTGGGCACGGAGCCATAGTGGACTCAGACCTCATCCCAGTAACTCTCGGTATAAGGAGGGCAGAATTCACACCAGATGTAATACCAAATCTAACATATCCAATTCACGTATCTGGGCAGCACAGTGGTGTAGTGGTCACATCAAGAAGGTCCTGGGTTCAAGTCCCGGGCTCAGTGAGGCTGCTTCTGTGTGGTGTTTGCATGTTCTCCCCACACATGGGTTTCCTCCAGGTGCCCTGGCTTCCCTCCACAGTCCAAAGACATGCACGTTATATTAATCGGCTGTTCCAAATTGTTCCCAGGGTATGAGAATTGTTGGTGTGTTACCCTGAGAAGCTGTTTAGTGTGTACTACGCCTTCGCGCCGAATCAGCTGAGATTTTAATAACCTTAATAAGGTTAAAGCAGTTTAGTGAATGACTGAATGAATGAATGAATGAATGAATTCACCTATCTGCATGTTTTTTTAGACATCCATAAAAATCCACAGGACAAACCTGAAAGATCTGAAACTTACATTACAAACTTACAAATCCATACCCGCCTTCTAAACGTTCATGATCCATGACACATTTATAAATTTTAGGCTCACCAATCACACTGACTGATTCATTTGACTTTATAATAACAGCCATAAGTGAAGTATTGTATATGGGGCAGCCATGGCCTAATGGTTAGAGAAGTGGGTTTGGGACCTGAAGGTCAAACAACAGGTATATATTTAGGTCACTATATTTTGTGTTCTGACCCCTTTCTATCATAGCTAGCATTACCAGTATTAGTATTAGATTATATAGAACCACTTGACATGTCTTGGCATTTCATTGTCCTGCCTTTATGATAGGTACCTAACACTGCATACCAGGAACATTCCACCTGAAAATACAGCCCTTGTCAAAGTCATTCTGATCCTTAAACTTGCTCATTTTTCCTGCTTCCAAAACATCAACTTTGAGGAACTGATTGTTTACTTTCTGCCTAATGCACTAAACTCCTTGACAGGTGCCACTGTAACTTCTGCATTCATTCATTTATTTTCTGAACTGATTAATCCTAGTTAGGGTCGGGGGGAGGCTGGCGCCCATCTCAGCCGACTCTGGGCAGGGCAGAGTACATCTCACCCTGGAAGAACTTCCACATTGTGTTGGTTAAATGACTGGGTCTATTCATCTCCAAAGCAGCAGGTCTTGTGGGGTCTTCCACAAGGTATGCAGTGGTAAAAACCTGCCAAAGGTGGGCCAAAGAAAGGACAACCAGTGTACCAATAAGAGTTTCATGGGTGCCCAAGGCTCACTGATGCACATGGGGTGCGAAGGTTTGTGCATCTGGTCTGATCCCACAGAAGAGCTACTGTTGCACAAACCGCTGAAACTGATAATCCTGGATATGTTAGAAAGTTGTCATAACACTTACAGCTTTGAAGCTTGATGCATATGTGGCTACCTAGCTGCAGACCAGTCATGTGATCATAATGTTAGGGCCGATTGGTATATATACTATATATCTGACATAAATGATAGAAAAAGAGTTATAGATTCTAGAACTATGTCTACAAATGACAGACAACAAGACATTTCCCAGTCACAGTGTATAGTAATAATAAATAATATAATCTATCAATTATAATGTTGTCTTACTGGCCATATCATGTTAAACTCCTCAAGAAATGCATGAACATATAAATTAATTTGCTTTAAACTGTTTCAGTGAGAGCATGTCCACCATGGTGCTCTGCTGTGAGGAGAAACTCGAGAGATTAACGCAGGAGCAGATCATCTCCAAAACCAAGACGGTGATCCAGGGCCTAGAGGCACTGAAGAGCGACCACAATGTCATGCTGCGTAGTCTAATGGAGACCATTAAGTACTTAAACAAGGACGAGGAGGCTGGCCTGGTGCATGAGAAATCTTCGCTGTTGCACAAGTCCGTGGAGATGATCGAACTAGGCCTGGATGAGGCAGAGGTGAGAAAAGAAAAGAATGTGGGTTTGGATCCAAGGACTAGAGTTGGTGTTAGACAGAGTTAAAAGGAAACAGAAAAGGATGTAATAACAGAATGTGTACAAACGACATAAAATGTTTAAAATTCAATCTTATTCAAATCTCTAGAGTCATTTATTTTGGTGTGGAAAATCTTGATAGTTGATAGTTTCTGTTTTAAGGACTTTATGAACAGTTATTTAAAAACTATAATGATGATGTCATCATGGCCGAAGTTAGCCTGTACAAGTATAGGATTTTTACCAAGGATCATTACCTTTATTGTCAGATTCGTGTTAGAGGCGTCAAAAGGTTTAGATTAAAATCACTGCCTCTGCAGTGGGAAACAATATATACCCCAGGATTCATATATTTAAGCACAGATACATGAAATACTGAAAGAAATTCTATTTAAAGCCAAACTTCTTCATGTTAACTTGGGCCTTGATGATGTCATCATTCTGAGATTCAGTTTTTAAGTAACAGATGGCACGGTGGCGTAGTCGCTCCATAGCAAGAAAGTCCTGGACGCAGACGTTTCTGTGTGGAGTTTGCATGTCCTCCCAAACCTGTGAGGGTTTCATTCGGGTACTCTGGGTTCTTCCTATGGTCCAAAGACATGCAAATTAGGCTAATACGTTGTTCCAAATGTGTCCTAGGTGTGAGAGTGCGTGGTTGTGTGTGTTGCCCTGTAATGGTCTGGTGAGCTGTTCACGCTGAGATAGGCTCCAACCTCGCCACAACCCTAGTAGGATTAAGTGGCAAATGAGTGAGTGAGTGGGCGAGTTTTAAATGACCACCTATCAAAATTTTGAATAGCAGCTATGGTTCTAAGATTTTGGAAACAGTTTTAAGATTACCTTTGAAAAGTGCTTCTCCTTTAATAAATAAAGAGGCTGTGATCAAGAGAAATCCACAAAAAAATAATAAATCAATGAAATCAAAATACATTTTTGTATTGAGGGTTTTGTGCTGTGCAGAAACTCCCCTAAATGACCACCGTGTGTTATCCCTGTAGGTGATGACAGCTTTGGCAGCTCACTTGAATGCAATACAATCAGAGAAACAGAAGCTGCGAGCTCAGGTGCGTCGAATTGGCCAGGAGAACAAATGGCTGTGGGACGAACTGAGCAGCGTGCAGCTAAAACTGCAGAAGTGTGAGCAGAGCTTAGCCCAGGTAGAGGAAGAGAAGAAGCACCTGGAGTTCATGAACCAGCTCAAGAAATACGACCAGGAAGGCTTACCAGAGGTAGGCAATACACACTGTCAAACACACAATGCACTGAAAGCAGTGAACGTCTGTACTATGTCTTGACAAAGAGCCAACAGGAAAATTTAAATGCTATCTCTGAATTTCATATTATAATATTTTCAGGACTGTATGTATTATGGTAATTTAAGGTTGTACTTCACTATTCCTGGGTTCAAGATTAACTAGAAACTAAAGCGGATCTAAGATTTTTCACGGCTATCAATACACTTCCAAACAGTGTTGAACTGCATCGGCATCATCTTGACACACTGATGGTGTTCGCTCTCAACCAGCACTGACCACCATAAACAGATGGTGTACTTTACCTGTGTCCTAATGAACCAGTGTCAGAATGTATTCACTGGTAGTGACTTCAAAGCACTTTTGTAAGTCGCTTTGGATAAAGGCTTCTGCCAAATGCTGGAAATGTATCTGTAAATAAATTTAGAAATTTTCTAAATGTCAGAAATTTCACAGCGGTACTCAAAACTATCAGCGTCTAGCTGCATTTTATCTGCCATGTTGCTGCCTTTTACAACCTTTCTGAACCACGTTCAATACAACCTCATTATAATACTTTCACCATGTTTACACCTAATTGTTTTGCCGCACCGCCATCATTTTAAACCGCACTGAACCGCACAGAGTTGGTAACATTGTAATAAGAAAAGTAGTGTCACTTAACATAACTGACGGAGTCACCTGATCATCGTGTTTCCACTGGCAACACGAAATTAATTTGCACATAAATAAACGCCGTGGTATTCTTTCTTTTATATGTATGAGCACACACTTGTTTTAAGGCATGAAAACATAATTGTGTATGAATTGTAAAAGTTGTTTTTTTCCAGTAGTTCATTAGTTTATATCTGATTTGTTTCAGATTAATATCTGAATACCCTTATTATTGCCATTAACTTGCCTTACATGAACAGATGGATTGATGGATTGACTTGCATTTTTTTTACACTCAAACGAGAGTAAAACAGCCTCTTCAAACTGTGTAATGCAAATAACCAAACGGATTTTTACCAGGGTTGCAACTTTAAAACTGTAAGTAAAAACCACCTGATAATGAAAATATGCATATGTTCGTGTGTATCTGGAGGATTTGTAAAGCTTGCCTTTCATTTCACTTTAATTATTTGCTTTACATTATTTAATGATATGCCAGCTAATGTAAATTTCATCAAAATGTGTTAGTTTTTTTGGCAGATTTTTAGTTTTTTTATCTATTAATTTTCTGGTAAAATCCGAAACTAAAAAAACTACACATTTTCATGCATTTATTTTTTGCTACATTGTTTTGTAGTCTAAATCCAACATTCACTTTTTAAATAAGTGAAGCATGAACCACACAGAGGTTGCACTGCACAAAAAACTTAATATGCAACCTTATCACAAAAATAAACATCTGAAGTATGCAAAACTCCATCTCAATATGTCAGACGCATTTTTGTTAAGAAGTGCTGTGGACTTTGGTTCTAATTTTTGGCCAGAACAAAAGGAAAAGCAGTTGATGAAAGGAACCCCTTGCCAATTCTTAAAAATGGGGGTGGCTCTGTAATGCATTGGGTTGCATGGTCATTACACAGCAAATCTCAGTGCTTTTAACATTTTAGCATTTGTCAATACAGTGACACTAATTTCTGTTGGTGCAGTTAAAATTATTATCTTTTTGTTTTGCTGTTATGTTAGCTTTAAGTGTACAGTGTACCTTTACACATTCTTCCTGTAACAGGTGAAGTAACTGAGCATTTGCTTAATCTAATAACTAGCTTAAAACAATTATACCTATTTTTTAAAAAATTGGTTCCTCTTTGTTTACTTTTTGTTTCCTGCATTGTTTTTCTACTTCCTCTTTTAGTGAATGAGTTAGGTGTGTTCAGTCTAGGTTTATCAGTGTTTTTTCCCCTTTAACCAGTGCATATATTACATATAAATGTAGGATAAGTTTCCACAAGGCAGTCAGGCCAGAGTTCAGCAGGGCAAGTGAACAGTCAGAATGCAGGGGAGAGTTCTGGTTACCTCTGCCTGACAGAGGTGAGTCAAAATATGGTAAACAGGGATTTTTTTAAAAGTCAAAAAATGAAAGTCATTTTCAGATTCTACTGTTTTTACATGTTAGATGTAACCCACATCTTTCATACTACATACAACAAAAGACAGCTGTGGTTGAGCAATTAACAAAATATCACCTTACTTTCAGTACACACCCTACGCTACACACCCCTTGCGTACGTTTGGTTTGACAGACATAATGGTATGCATTTTTAAACTTCAGTTTGGTGGAAACAAATTGAGGCCTGCCGTGAAAAACCTTAAATCTAAACTGCAAATGTTGATGTGTCATTATATATCTTCCAAGGTTTTCTGACGTGTAATCTTGCTATAAAATCTCAATTATTACACTTCCTCATACATGTAAGTTTGGATATTTTTGGAATGTTACAACATCAGACCTCAAAACCAGGTACTTTTCCAACTTCTGTTTCACCTATAAAGAACCGTAATCAACAAATCTATATGATACTACCCATGCAGTCTCTTTATTTAATAACCAACAATTATTTAAAAGAATATATAACATTTCATGACAATTAATGGAATCACCGCAGTTAGGGCAGTGCTTACACAAAATCCCTTTATAGCATAATGTGATTCCTTTACCTTGCACTCTATGAGCTTCCCTCTAATTTATTATATTTTTTCTAGGATTCGAGGAATAAACCTATAATTAATTCTCCTTCCATATCTTCAATGCAATCTTTTCCACCTGCCCTTCGATAGCAATCATTTGCAAGATAAAAGTGCCAGTAAACTGTTTTTATTCAGAGTTGAGCTTTGCACATTTGGTTAAAACTGGTGTTCTTCTTGCCCGATATTGGCTTGAGTGAAAAGCAGTACTAAAAATAATTTCACATTCTTTACAACGTGACCACAGTTTCAGTCTGAAATTCTTATTCTGACTTGTATGTATAAAATTATTTTCTATTTACTTCCAATATTAAAGTCGATAGAATATCCAATATTGAAATCCAGCAGGAATTTGATATTGACTAAATTTCATTATTACTTTAAATTCCACAAAAAGGCTTTTTTTTCCAATACCTTTGTGGATATCATTAATAAAAAAGAACACCAGAAGTGTGTAGTGCTGATACTAATTAGAGTCATACTTGAAGTTGTTGTAAAGGGATTTTTTTTGCAGGACGGGGAAAAAGAGGAGACATCAAAGGATGTTCTGGATGAGCTTTTCCCAAATGATGAAGAGACGATTCAACCAGGAAGTAAGAATTTTCTATCATCTTGCCTCTCGCTATAAATAAGCTTCGTTTATTTATTTATTTTACATCTTTGAAATGAGAAATAAGGATTTCTCAGCCTCATTTCTGAAGGAGGATGTATGTCTCACTGGAATTTTGAATTTTGTCTGTGTGTACAGCATCACGGCAAGCAAGCAGCGCAGCAGTTGCAGCGGCCCAGCAGGGGGGGTATGAGGTCCCTGACCGCCTCAAAACTCTCCATAACTTGGTAATACAGTATGCCAACCAAGGCCGTTATGAAGTGGCAGTGCCTCTGTGTAAACAGGCTCTGGAGGACCTGGAGAGGACCCTGGGTCATGATCACCCTGACGTTGCTACCATGCTCAATATCCTCGCTCTTGTATACAGGCCAGTCCTCGTTTATACATGTATTCATGTAAAAAGTTACTAAACAAAAGTATTATGAACTCTAAGTTTTTTGTTCTGTTATTAAAAAATGAATGCGCTGTTAGCTCAGGCTTTTGTTTATATTTGATGGAAATACGGTGTATTGTATTGGGCACCAAATTTCTTCACAAAGTCAATCTGGCAGTTTTTACCTTGTCTTTAAAAGGAAAGCTGTTTTTAATTTGTTTTTTTAAAAATGACACAAAAAAAGGGGGGTGGCACGGTGGCGTAGTGGTTAGTACATCCTCCTCACAGCAAGAAGTTCCTGGGTCCGATTCCCGGGCGAGGGCATTTCTGTGTGAAGTTTGGATTCTCTTCCTGTGCTTGCATGGGTTTTCTCCTGGTACTCTGGTTTCCTCCTACAGTCCAAAGACATTTACATTAGGCTAATTGGCTGCTCCAAAATGCCTATAGGTATGGATGTCAGGGTGATTGGTTGACCATGTTATCCTTGCGTTGGTCTGGTGAGCAGTGGAGGGTGTACCCCGCCCTCACATGCTTCCCGCAACCCTAATAGTAGAATCAAGCAGTTCGTTGTGTGAGAAGGCCAAAAGGTCTCACTTTGGTGACTGTGGTTAAAGTTTGGGTTTGAGGTGTAGGGATAAAATTAATTAGCTGCATTATTAATTGAGTCACTGCGATGGCCTGGCGAGCTGTCCAGGATGTACTCTGTCCAGGATGGCGCCAGCCTCCCCGCGACCCTAATTAGGATTAAGCGGTTCAGAAGATGAATGGATGAATGAATGAATAATTGAGGGATCATCAAAGGATGAAGCTCATAAGGATAATAAGACAAATGTGTGTGAAGAAATGAGTAGAAACTAAGAGCACCTTGTAGTTTCATTTCACATTTTATTTTTTCCACTTAATTTTCATAAATCAGGGATTTTTTTAAAAAAGTTTTATTTCTCCTTACTATATTTAGGTTCAAATTTTCTTACCATAATGTCTCATTTTATATGTCAAGACATGTCCTTCTTACATCTGCAGCTATTTGTTTAACAGAGGGTTTTAAAATGTATAAATATTTAATTCATTATATTAATAAAATATGGTATTATACTTACCCTTGTACTTTTCTGTAGGTGATTATAGGGACAAATACATGTCAGTAACCATAACAGCTCACATGGTAATTCTAATTATCACTTATATACATAAAGGTTATACATAAAAAGTTCACATTAATGTTTAAAACCCAAAAATTTTAAAGTAGAGAATGTCCTGCTGCTTGTGGTGGCCTGGTGGTAGGGTGCTGGCTTACTGATCTGAAGGTCGGGGTTGAAGCCTCACTATCACCGGGTTGTCACTGCTGTCCCCTCGGTGCAGCTAATTGGGTTATCAGGGGCAAGCCATGTCTCTCACTGTCTGTGGTGAGAGGTATGTAAAAGAACCATTGCTGTCGTTCGTAAAGAGTAGACCACTGGGTTGCCACCAGCATGATTCTGCCCTACCATAGACAGCACAATCTTGTGGTCAAGGAACAGGCAGAGGTTAAATGATCGGATGAATCGGATATCAGAGGCAAGGCAGAATCATATAACATGAAGCAGGCAAAAATTATGCACAGCAGGTCAATGTTACAGGTAAGGCTGGTAAGCATAATGGGGAGAATAGCAGAGATCATACACTGGATAGCAACATGCGAACAACAATTGGCAGGTGTGCTGGGAATCATGTGACGTGAGTGTCAGAAGTCAGGTGATGCGAATATATCAAATGTTAAGGGTGTGATCACACCAGAGGTGCAATAGGAAAGTGACTGACGCGAAATGAATTTTTCTGTGAATTTTGAAATTCACGCCAAGATGTTTTGTGACTTCCCATGCAAGTGAATATTTTGCGGCTTACATACTTACGTCGCATGAAAGTCACACAACAATTTTTGGGACTTGCAAACAGAAAACGAATAATTTCCTTGAGCCTTGTTTTGCAACATTCGCGGAAATTTCAAACATGTTTAAAATTTTTAGCAATGAGTTCACAAACCAGACGACCAAATGCGGTGAATGTCGCGTGACAAATCTGAAAATGAAAAGAGACAGCTGCGAATTCGAGTCAGTCTCTTTTCCATTTCATCTCTAGTGTGATCACCCCTTAAGCAAGGATATCATTTGTAATTATGAAATGAGGCTACATCTGCCCCTTTACGAATTAGTGACATTACAATATAATGCTAATTTGACTGTTTTACATATTAACATTAAGCTAATTTGAGTTGCTAACTGATACATATACACTGATAAAATTAGGCTAATTTGAGTTGCTAACTGATACATATACACTGATAAAATTAAGCTTATTTGAGTTGCTAACTGATACATATACACTGATAAAATTAAGCTAATTTGAGTTGCTAACTGATACATATACACTGATAAAATTAAGGTAATTTGAGTTGCTAATGTCCTGGTTGCATTACAGGGACCAGAGTAACTTTAAAGAAGCGTCTCGTCTCCTGTATGATGCTGTGACTATCAGAGAGAGGACCCTGGGTGAGGATCATCCTTCGGTGAGTTTCAGCATACATACACAGAGAGAGAGAGAGAGAGAGAGAGAGAGAAAGAGAGAGAGAGAGAGAGAGAGAGAGAGAGAGAGAGAGAGAGAGAGAGAGAGAGAATTAGACATAAAAAGAAAAAGGGAACCTAAATAGTTTCACTGATGACACGTCAGCTCTGTACTGTGGACTGGAATCATGAGCCCCACTTAGTTTTACAGTGAACTCTCACTGCTCTCCACCACACACTATTTTAAGTGTTGAATGTTGTGTGATCTGCAGGTGGCTGCTACACTGAATAATCTTGCAGTGCTTCATGGGAAGATGGGGAAGTACATTGAGGCCGAGCCACTGTGTAAAAGAGCTCTGGAGCTGAGAGAGAAGGTATCCTATTAGATTACTGTTTATGTACTGTATTATGATAATTCTGTATATAGAGAATGTGATGACAACCAATTTGATGAAGGCATCAAACCTGAGGTCCTCCTTTAGGTCCTTACTGCACTCATATACTTACAAATGCCTAACACTTTCATAACCTAACACTTTAATGGTGATATACTACACTTATATTCTACATTCACATACTATTATACAACCGTTCCAGTAGTATAGTGGTTCACATGGGGAGGGCTCTATGTTTCAACAGTCCATTGGTCTGACAGCCCTTCTTATATAAGATGGGCAACATGCTTAAAGTGCTTTCAGTTGGGTTAGGATTAAGGTCAGGACTGTAGGACTAGTGGGCTTTCGGACAAATGGACTCCCGAAATATAGGGCTGTAACTTGTTGCATGAAATTGGAAAGGGTGTGCTTGCATGGGTTTCCTGCGGGTACTCCGGTTTCCTCCGACAGTCTGAAAACATGCACATTAGGCTAATTGGTTCCTTTAAATTGCCCGTAGGCGTGAATGTGTGTCTGTCCTAGGTATTGGTTCTGTGGGAAGAGGCCAAATGCATCATGGGATGCAGAATGGATTAAACATAGAAATGTACTTATTTTACAGTTTCCTCATTTAACAGCATGTCCTTTTATTTATACCAATATACCGTCCTGTGCATAAATATTTGCCTTAACTGCACTACAGCTTGCAACTTAAATTGACTTACTTTAGGTTTTCCCATTTGCATAAATATTTCATATCGGGGACTATCCACAGAGGAGATGAAATTTTTACTTTAACATAATAATTTAATGCTATGATTATGTTAAGAAGGTGATCATTAATTTTTCTAACAACACTTCTGAAAGTAGTTACAGCTGCAAGGAAAATCACAGGGTAATAACAATCCATTCGTCCTAATACTGTATAACACTGTACTAATGCTGTACTAATACTCTGTTTCTATAGTAACAGCTTACACAGTAACATTTATGGCAGAAACGTCACATATTTTGAGGTTCTGGGAGTGTAATTGTTGAAGTTTTATCTTTACTTAGCATTTATTGAAGGGGTTCCCATCACACAGTGCCACTTTATAACAGTGAGAGGTAAAGCTGCCCTTTTAATCTGTTTTTGGGGCAGTGGTGGCTCAGGGCGCTGGTCCACTGCTCAGAAAGTCAGGAGTTCAAGCCCTTTTACCAACAAACTGTCACTGTTGGGCCCTTGAACAGGGCCTTAACCCTGAATTCCTTATTTATATTAATTAGATAAAATGTAATTCACTCTGGATACACCTGACAAATGCCGTTTTTTCCAGCACAGGGAATCATCAGGATGTTACATCTTCTAGGACAGACATTCCCAACCCTGGTCCTGGAGGACCCCCCCAACAACCTTGCACATTTTCCTTGTTCCCTACGCACCTGATTTAACTAATTAGCTAATAAATAGTTCTTAATGACTTGATGTGGGTGTGATAGAGCAGGAAAACACTAAAATCTGCAGGATTGGGGTCCTCCAGGACCACGGTTGGGAACCTTTGTTCTAATCTATCTCTAACAGCTTTGCACATCTGGACCTTGATATTATTGACCATTCATCTGGCCCAAATGACTCTGTTTGTGTCTAGGTCCTGGGTAGAGATCACCCAGATGTAGCCAAGCAGTTGAATAACCTGGCACTAGTCTGTCAGAACCAAGGCAAGTATGAAGAGGTGGAGTATTATTACTGCAGAGCCCTCGACATATATGAGAAGAGCCTGGGTCAGGATGACCCCAATGTTGCCAAAACTAAAAACAATCTGGTGAGTACCCACATGAGACTTGAATGATAACTTGTGTTCATTTTTACATTTATGTTCTGCAGCACAGTGTTCTGAAGAGCAGTGGTAGATTTAAGGGTACCAGCAACAACATATTTCCAACCCTGTAGATTTTGCTAAGATTCTTCTTCTCCTTCTTCTTCTCCTTCCTCTTCTTCTTCTTCTCATTCTTCTTCTTCTTCTCATTCTTCTTCTTCTTCTCATTCTTTTTCTATTTCTTCTTATTCTTTCCTCCTCATTCTGCTTCTTCACCCTCTCCTTCTTCTTCTTCTTCTTCTTCTTTTTCTTCTTCTTCTCCTTCCACTTCTTCTTCTTCTCATTCTTTTTGTATTTCTTCTTCTTCTTTCCTCCTCATTCTCCTTTTTCTCCCTCTCCTTCTTCTTCTTCTTCTTCTCATTCTTCCTCCTCTTCCCATTCTTCTTCTTCTTCTCATTCTTTTTCTATTTCTTCTTCTTCTTTCCTCCTCATTCTCCTTCTTCACCCTCTCCTTCTTCTTCTTCTTCTTCTCCTTCCCCTTCTTCTTCTTCTCATTCTTTTTCTATTTCTTCTTCTTTCCTCCTCATTCTCCTTCTTCACCCTCTCCTTCTTCTTCTTCTTCTTCTTCTTCTCCTTCCTCTTCTTCTTCTCATTCTTTTTCTATTTCTTCTTCTTCTTTCCTCCTCATTCTCCTTCGTCCCCTCTCCTTCTTCTTCTTCTTCTCCTTTTTCTTCTCCTTTTTCTCATTCTTCTTCTTCTTCTCATTCTTTTTCTATTTCTTCTTTCCTCCTTCTCCTTCTTCTTCTCCTTCTACTCCTTCTTCTTCTTCTTCTTCTCTTCCTACTCCTCCTTCTTTTTCTTCATCTTCTCCTCTTTCTTCTTATTCTTCTCTTCCTCCTCCTTCTTCTTCTTCTTCTTCTTCTTCTTCTCCTCCTCCTACTTCTCACCTTCTTCTTCTTCTTAATCTTCTTCTCTTCCTCCTCTTTCTACTTCTTCTTCTTCTCCTCTTTCTTCTTATTCTTCTCTTCCTCCTCCTCCTCCTCCTTCTTCTTCTTCTTCTCCTCCTCCTACTTCTCGCCTTCTTCTTCTTCATCTTTTTTTCATCCTCCTCATTCTACTTCTTCTTCTTCTCCTCTTTCTTCTTATTCTTCTCTTCCTTCTACTCCTCCTCCTTCTTCTTCTTCTCCTCCTCCTACTTCTCGCCTTCTTCTTCTTCATCTTCTTCTCTTTCTCATTCTTCTTCTTCTTGTCCTTCTATTCCTTCCTCTTCCACATCTCCTTCTTCTTCTCCTCCTCCTCCGTCTTCTTTTTTCACGTCCCTAAACCAAATCCTACAGACCAAACCATAAGTCACCATAAAAATAGGGCACATGAATGCCTCGGTTCTTGGTTCGGATTCCCAGATTGGGTGTTTCTGTGTGGAGTTCTCCCTGTGCTTGCGTGGGTTTCCTCCGGGTACTCCGGTTTCCTCCCACAGTTTAAAAACATGCACAGTAAGCTAAATGGCTGTTCAAAATCGTCCCTAGGTGTGAGTGTGCATGTGAATGGTTGTGTAAGTGTTTGCCCTGCGATGGCCTGGCGAGCTGCCCAGGGTGCCCCTCGCCCTCGTCCAGAATCGGCTAAGATTGGCACTAGCCCGACACCCTAATTAGGTTAAAGCGACTTAGAAAATGAATGGATGAATGAATTCGAAACACTTTATAAAATAGAACATCATTGGATAATTGGAATCATTTTATAAGTAATTTTGATTGGCTAAAGAGTCCAAAGCAGGTAATTGGCCTCATCACTGTTAATAAGTCACACCCTAGGCAACTAGGCAACAGGGCAAGATCAGGGATGGAAAACCCTTTGCACATTTAAAGAGACGGGAGGTCACTTTTTAAAAAACACAATCCATGATCTAGCACAAGTTACGTTGCAGGTAGAAAACATTCAAGCTAAACATTCATTAAAAAAACAAAATTAATTCTTCATTTATACCCAGAGGTTCCACAGTATTCAGAGTATGTATCTAAAAAGCTTCTCTTCTAAGCAACAGATAAACTACATTCCCACCCCTAGAGGGAGAAAAACCATAAGTCATACAGGCCACAAACTTCATTCCTGCTTTCTGAGGAAAGCAAAACGGGCCGATTTGAACTTGTTCTCACTTACAGCTTGTGAATCATGAATCCTACAGTAAAATTTATTTCTCTGAAATTACCATTTAGCATTTGAATAATATTTGAGACCAATCATCATGAGCTGGTTTTCGGATATTTGGCGTATGTAAATTGCAATAATATGAAAATATTTAGCACAAAATGAATGTTAGTAATCATCAAAAACATGTTAAAATCTCCATCAGCTCCATCAGCTGTAATTTATGAATAAGTGTATGGATCTGCATTAAAGTAAAATGTACAATGCTTTGTTGTGAGGACATGCAAAGGGTTAAAGGGGCAGTGTCATTGTTATTTGAAGAAAATTGCCTAAATATCATGAGTAGTGCTGTCAGACAGACATATTCATATGAATTATGATGGATACTGGACATGAATTGGCTTCATACATTCATTTGTTTGAGGTTTGCAATGCGATCTCAATCTTTGAAAACTGGTCAGCCGAACACAATTTCAAAAAGTCCATATTGCAATCCGTTTCCATCTTCGGACATTCAAGAAGTATTTAGATGATTTTTTGTGGCAACTCAATTTGGTTAAAAACCATGACACAGCTGCTTTAAGTTCAAATATTTATTTAAATGTCTGGACTGTAATTACTGCAATATGCTGCATACTTTACTCTCTCTCTCTCTCTCTCTCTCTCTCTCTCTCTCTCTCTCTCTCCCCCCCCCCCCCCCCCCCCCCCCCCCCCCCCC
>JAOUQZ010000004.1:17161990-17177662 GCA_028564935.1 Neosilurus hyrtlii
TTAACCCACCCAAAGTGAGCACACACACACACACACACACACACACACACACACACACACACACACACACACACACAGGTAAGCAATAAGAACACTCTGAGCAGCGGGCTGCCACACACATTTGGGCGCCCGGAGAGCAGTTGGTGCCTTGCTCAAGGGCACTTCAGACATGAAGGTGGAGGAAGGGAAGATGGATCTCACTCCTCCCATCGCCGCACATTTGTCCTGCTTTTCCTGCTGCCGGAATCAAACCAGTGACCTTTCTGTCCTAAAGCCGCTTCTCTAACCATTAGGCTACGGCTGCCCTCGTGAAGTGATTGAGTATTATTATAAAACTATTTACTCTTCATCTTGTCTCTATTTTGCTTGCCACAAAGCAGTCACAAGGAACAGTTGGGAACAATTTCATAATCAAAATTTAAAAATCCTGTTTTCTGTTAGTCAGCCAAGTTATTCAACATCTGCCTTTGTTCAACTGCAGCCTCGTACTAGAGATTCAAAGCTAATGTAGCCCCCAAAAAAACTTTAATCTTGGTGGAGGGGTGAGGCCTGGGCCTGGAAAGACCCAAAAAGATTTTGGAGGTGATCTGTGCATGGGATTATGTTAAAAGAAAATCAATACTGAAAAATCCCCATCCTTAACACGGAGCAAAATGTTTATCCGACACCCACTAGGGGGAGACATTTCATTATAGGTATGCCAAGTTATAATGTGCCTGATGGAAGTGTCAGGTGTCCCTCTAGTTTCTGGCATTTTAAATTAATTATTTCATTCATTTTCTACTGGTTAATACTAATTATGGTCACGGGCAGGCTGGCGCCCATCTCAGCTGACATTGGGCGAAGGCAAGGTACACCCTGAATATCTCGCCAGGCTATCGCAGGACCAAGATGCATGCAACCATTCACACTCACACTCACACATAGGGGCAATTTGGAACAACCAAATGGCCTACCGTGCATGTTTTTGGACTGTGGAAGGAAACCAGTGTACCCAGAGGAAACACGCAAGCACGAGGAGAACATGCAAACTGCACACAGAAACGCCCCAAGATCGGGAATCGAACCCAGGCCTAACTGCTAACCACAGTGCCACTGTGCTTTCTTAATTTCATGCATGCAATACTCTTGTTTCATTGACCTTGTTATGGTGTTATGTTGTGGGACTGGGTTCTCTTGTTCCCCTCTTTCTCCTGTTTTCTCTCTGTTTTCACTTGGCATTAGGCTTTGTCATTTTCTTCCTTTTGCTCCCACAACAAACTAGATCTGGTTGGGGTAGCTAATTTGCATATGTGACTTTGACCTTGGCACAAGACCTTGGAACTTGGTGGGCGGCGTGACAATAACTTTATCCGGGACATTGTGCGGCTCATGCATAGGCACTCCCTATGACCTGAACCTGTGTGTGGGGTTTGTTTGGGCAATTGATTGTCCAAAACTGTTCGTATGCGGGATGGCTTTTGTCCTCCGTGCGTTTGAGGTGACCTGGCTGAGGGGTTACGACATTCTGTAAAATGGCTTTTTTTCTTATCAATTCAAGACATCAGTGAGAAATGAACCCGACACTAGATGGAAATAAATGTTATGTTTCTGAAGTTTGTTGAAACGATGGCATGACAATTACGTGCTGTAAGCAAGGATAAAGGTCGGGCAGTATATTTGAGTAAGTGATCGTATATAAATAAATCTGGATAATATGAATGCCTTCTCAATTTACCAGTCAATTTACGTTCCTACCCTCACCTATGGTCACGAGCTTTGGGTAGTGACCGAAAGAACGAGATCGCAAATACAAGCAGTTGAAATGAGTTTCTTTCGCAGGGTGGCAGGTTTCTCCCTTAGAGATAGGGTGAGAAGTTCTGTCATCCGGGAGGAGCTCGGAGTAGAACCACTACTCCTTCGCGTTGAGAGGAGCCAGTTGAGGTGGCTCGGGCATCTGATTAAAATGCCTCCTGAACTGATCTGATTAAAATGCCTCCCTGGTGTGGTGTTTCGGGCATGTCCGACCGAGAAGAGACCCCGGGGCCGACCCAGAACACGCTGGAGGGACTACGTCTCTTGGCTGTCTGGGAACGCCTTGGCATCCCCCCGGAAGAGCTGAAGGAAGTGGCTGAGGAAAGGGACGTCTGGGAGTCACTGCTTATGCTGCTGCCCCGCGATCCGACTCTGGAACAAGCGAAAGAAGATGAATGAATGAATGAATGAATGAATGCCGTTAAAATGTTATGCTCATGTTAAAACCCTTTGAATTAATGTAGTTTTGTCCACACTTATTCTTGTACTTGATAGTGTGAGTTTCCTTTAGACAGAGCACAGTGGCAAGCCATTTCCTACTGGGTTTCAGACACTTAGAGGAGGTTTGAGTGATCTGCAAAGTGAGTGCATCTCATTGCTTGGCCTTTAGACTGTGTGCTAATGCTTGAGGCAGACTGGGTGGTGAGGTGGCGTTTGTGTTAGTAAAAAAAGCTTACGTTAGTAAAAAAAAAAAAAAACATTTTGTAATATGCCCATATAGAACAAACATATCAAGTGTGAAAGCCCCAAGCTTTCATCCATTCATTCATTTTTTTTGAACCACTTAATCCTAATTAGGGTCGCGGGGAGGCTGGCACCCATCTCAGCCAACTCTGGGCGAGGGCAGAGTACACCCTGGACAGCTTGCCAGGCGATTGCAGGGCAAAAATACTGTCTGAAAACTTAATATACAGTTTGCCCCCATGGCATTGAAAAGTTCACTCACACACAAACTCATCCTAGCACTCATAGTAGTGAAGCATACCAAGCTTGAAAGCTCCAGCTTCAACTAAGTAAGTAATTGTAACTTCAGCAAGTAAATGTCCGGAAACTAAAGTGTCACCGGACAGAACCCATCCCTGACCAGGGTCCTGGGCTCGAAGGAATTTCTCTGTGGAGTTTGCATGTGTTCTCCTTGTGTTTATGTGGGTTACATCTGTGTACTCCGGTTTCCTCCCACAGTCCAAAGACATGCACATTGTTAATTGCCCCTAGGCATGGATGTGATTGTGAATGACTGAGTGTGCGTTTGCCCTGCGATGGTCTGGCGAGCTGCTCCGGATGTACCTCGCCTTCGCCCAGTGTCGACTGAGATAGGCTCCAGCCTCCTCTGCTGCCTCAATACTACTGAGTGAGACAATGAGGGTGAGATTGATTTGGATTTTCATTGCAATTGCAATTCACTTTTCAAACAGCAGAGGGCTCTAAATACACAAATTGCACTGTCAGTTCAGTGTGGAATAATCAACACAACTTGGCAATTTTATCAAAACAAAATTTAATCCACAACTTATTAACTCAGTCTTTCTGAATCATCTGTCTGGATGTGGGAAATATCTGGGATTCGATTCTCCTTGGCTGCTTTTATCTTGCTAACACAACACAGATGTGATACATAACATGTTTGTTTGTATGTGAGTGTGTTTGGTGTGTTTGCCTGTAGTGAGGTCGGTGGTGATGGTACATTAGTGCTGGTTTGGACTGTGTGGACTTAAATGGCTTACAATTATGAAGCAGAGATCTGTCTGATCTGTAGCTGTCTGACTGCTGTTTATTGGCTTTCTCACATGTGGTGACCTACATCTTGGTTTCCAGGGTAACAGGGTTTACTGCAAGCATTGCTGTACATTAGCATGAACTGAGTGATCCAAGCTGTTCGTTAGTCTCTTTATTGTTTGTGTGTGGGTGTGTGTGTGTCTGTGTCTGTGTGTGTGTGTGTGTGTGACTGCCTAAATACTTAAAATAATTAAAGGGGAACCCAAGGATAATAAAGGGTAGGTGGCTCAGTGGTTAATGCTTTGGGTTAGTGCTCAGAAGGTTGGTGGTTCAAGCCCAAGTACCACTAAACTGTCACTGTTAGACCCTTGAGCGAAGCCCTTAACCCTCAAGTTATATAAACTCAGTTGTATAAATGAGATTAAAGGAAGAAGTGTAAGTTGTCTGGATAAGGGCATGTGCCAAATGCTGTTAATGTGTGTGTGTGTGTGTGTGTGTGTGTGTGTGTGTGTGTGTGTGTGTGTGTGTGTGTGTGTGTGTGTGTAGGATGGCATTATGAAAAGAGCTGGGTCTTTGGGTAAAATGCGAGAGGTCCTGCGCCGGAGCAGTGAGATGCTGGTAAAGAAACTGCAGGAAACAATACTACAAGATCCCCCCAACCCTAAGTAAGATTTCCATTTATTTATATACCTCATAGCCATTCAAATATTAAAGATCCCTAATTCTACTGTTAGTTAAATTAACCAAACTACAATGCTTGTTATTAGAAAGATGTCTGAATAAATACAAACATTCCTGCCATATTTTATTTCTCACATTTCTTTTAAATTAAGAATCACTTCACTATGTTTAATCGCCTGGACAGCAGCAGCACAGTGCAGATTACCACAGGAACACTTTCAGGAATTTCTGACCTCTGTTCTTGGTTAAATTGTGCTTTTCCCAGCAAGCCCTGTTGATGTTTGGAAAATCTTGTACAGCTATAACAACTGCACTTTATCACTGATTTCATGTAGCTTGAAGAGAGCGGCCTCCCTCAATTACCTGAACAGGACAGGAGGTGATGAGATGTTTCAGGTAAGATGATTCAGGGTGAGCTCTGAAAACATACAGTAACCTGCAACTGCAAATTCCTACTGATGTACCTCTGAAAGATTGTCATGACTCCTATATTATGAAAGATGATATTTGATTTATTGCTTAATAATTGAAACTGTGGAGACATGGAGGATTTTTATTTTAATCTTTTTATTATTATTATTATTATTATTATTATTATTATTATTATTATTATTATTATTGGGCGGCACAGTGGCGTAGTGGTTAGCACGTCCACCTCACAGCAAGTAGGATGTGGGTTTGAGAGCTTTTCTGTTTTTACTTTGTTTGATCTCCCCGTGTTTGCATGGGGTTTCTCGGTGTCCTCTGGTTTCCTTCCAAAGTCCAAAGACATGCGCATTAGGCTTACTGGCTGTTCCAAATTGCCCACAAGTGTGTTTTGTGTGTGTGTGTGTGTGTGTGTATGTGTGTGTGAGTGTGTGTGTGTGTGTTGGCCCGCAGTGGACTGGCAAGCTGTTCAGGGCATACCCCACTTTCACCCAGAGTTGGCTGAGATAGGCTCCAGCCACCCTACGACCCAAACAGGATTAAGTGGTTCATAATAATAATAATAATAATAATAATAATAATAATAATGATGATGATGATTGTTGTTATTGTTATTATTGTTGTTGTTGTTATTGTTATTATTTTTGTTTGTTTGCACAATAATTTAATTTAATTAATTTTACTGTTCACAGGGTGGAAGAGCCAGAAGGCTAAGAGACAGTCGATCTCTGAGCTCCAGCACTGTGGAGCTGTATGAAGGCACTAGAAAATAGAGCACACACCACCCCCCCCCCTTTCCCCCCCCCCCCCCCCCACACACACACACATACAATAATGTAACATCTTTCTTTTTTTAGTAGTTGCTTTTTGTGTGACATCATGCATGATTTTTTTAATGAGCAATTACTGTTGATAAAAAGATAATTATTATAAAAAATTATATACAGTATTTTTAAATATGGAATGTGCAGCGTGATTTATTTGAAGTACATTTTTTGATGTAGATTTTTTTTGATGCACCTCTCAGGAAAATCTGTCTCTCCTAAAAAATAAAGCAGTGTTGACAAAAATTTTTTTGTTTGTTTGTTTTGTTTGTTTAGTATAAGCTGGGTCCTTGCTCGTGATTTCTGAGGGTCAGCATTTGCAGCAGCATTCGGCTAAACATTTAATAGCTTATTGCACTAAATTACAAAAGAAGTATGAAAAAAAAATATACCTAAAATTAAATGTGATTTTGCAACATACATAACACTGATACAGCGTCGGACATTGGTGTAGTGGTTAGCATGACCGCCTCACAGCAAGCGGGTACCGGGTTCGAGTCCCAGGCTCAGGGGTTTCTGTTTAAGTTTGCATGGTTTCCCCATGCTTGAGTGGGTTTTCTCTGGGTACTCCAGTTTCCTCCTACATTTCAAAGACATGCATATTAGGCTGACTGGCTGTTCCAAATTGCCTCTAGGTGTGAGTGTGAGTGTTTGTGTGTGTTGACCCTGCAGAGGTCTGGCGAGCTGTTCAGTGTGTTCGCCGCCTTTGCCCAGAATTGGATGAGATAGGCTCCAGTGTTCCCATGGCCCTAATAGGATTAAGTGGTTCAGCAAATGAGTGAGTGATAATTGATACAAATATTAGATGCATTTTTTTTGTTTTTGGAATCATCAGGATATGTTTCTCTTGACGCCGTATAGACTACAGGTATAAGGCTACAGACGATTCTTGACGCTAGACAGGGTTGAAGAGTTCACAAACCTGTTGGTTATCTGTATGGCTTATTCAGTGCTACTGGGAGAGAGGTTTCTACTAGTCTAAATGGTTGTTATGGCAACGAGTGCTGTGGAAATCTCTTTTGATTTGCTTTCAGAAAAGACAATAATTCCTGACCACACAAAGCAGTGAGTTTCATTATTTCGTCTTAAAGGGCAGAACAGAAATTCATTTTGAGCCAAAACCTTTGAAGGAGATTCATGATGTACAAGCAGAGTAAATAGCAAAATCTCAAATCTTTATGTTTTTTTTTTTTTTATTGACCCGGTGTCCTGTTTGATACCATTTCCGAGTATTTCTTTTCCTATCATCATTTAGCAAATTTCTCTGGGGGTGTTTTGTTTCTGATTCCCACCCTTGAACTGTGGCTGAGTGAGTAGGACCTAAAGGAAACCCTGATCAATTTAGAGCACTATACACCCAGGATTAGCCAGCTAGCCTGATTAACGTTTCTTCTAACACAAAGATACAAAAGCACAGACAGAAATTAAATCAGAAATATAAACCCATATATGTCCACACGTTCTGAGCTTGTTGCTGGTTCCGTACAGCCCTGTACCGCTCAAACTACCATGTACGCCTGTTAACTATTTCCCTATGAGGCCCAAAGGCTTTCAATAAATCAAACGAGAACAGTCGTTCATTTTTCGACGACGGCAAAGCCGCCTGTTCCAACTGCCAGCGACAAACCGCGAATGACTGTTGCTTGGATTCAAACATTATCCACTCGCAAAAAGTGGATACGCAAAATAATAACGAATCAGGTCGAGGTGTGATATGGGGAATTATTGCACCGCGGGGTTGTTATCCACCGAGGGCGAAGAAAAGAGGAAATATACATCTGATGTCCTCATGACAGTGGGATCTCAGGAGGATGTACCACGTGACTCTCACCTTTAGGGTATTCTAGATCACTGTTGAGTCCTGGGAGGGAGTAAGAATATCATTAAAGTCACGTGGTCACTCGTGCATGTTACAGTAAACTATTGAATGTTGAGTAAGGAAGTAAATTAGATTGAAAATAAAAAATAAAATAAAAGTAAAAAGTGATTTTACAGGTTAATATTTTCATTTTTATTTAGTTCATTTAATTATTTTTAATCTTTATTTGATCTCTTAATTTTTTTTTTTTTTTTTTTTTTTTTTTTGCTGGGACTGGGAGCTCATCCTCCCTGATAGTGGAGACGGAGATCACGTGACCGCCGAGCTGCCCTCTCGCGTCGCAGACGGTGCCGCGCGAGACGACCGCAGCTGCCGCTTCGCGCACATCTGTTCCCGCACCGGGTGAGTGTTTACTATTCCTCACCTTCATCCTACAGGCTGCGTGTGCAGTCCAGAGCGTTTATACACTCGCTTTGGACTGGAGGGTAGAAATAGGTGCTGTGGTTTCACGTGACTATGTTTACAGATTGATTGCATCATAGTTTCGAATTGCAGCAGTTAATAAACGATAATAAAATAACCACATGCCTTAGAATAACATTTCGACACCGGTATAAAAGTATTGTTTATTCCGTGTGCGGTAAAAGAGACGCGTGTTTCCTATCAGCCTGATAATGTGTTTCCTTCTGGTTGACCTACTTTCGGGATGGAATGAGCGAGAAACCCCGCAGTCCTCAGGGTTTAATCCCATTCCAGGGTGAAGAACTGCTCAAGCACACAATCTGGGACTTCTAATCAATCCAATCTTTCTCTTCTTAACAAATTTCAATCAATCATCCTTTACAGCTCCATCAGAGTGAAAATGTTTTATCTGATTGCAAAAGGCTGGGATCACCATGGATTTAAAAGGGTGCCTATACCATCTATTAATGGTGTGGTCCATATACTGTGTGATCCTGAAAGGGCTCCTGAAAAAAAAAAAAAAGTAAAAAATTACTTCTGTATAATTTTTTGGTGGAAATGTTTTGAACAATGCTGTTGTAGGTGACGAGAACAAAAAAAAATCATTCCGACAAGTACATTGAAGTAAAAGTGTGGATAATAAACAAAAACACACAAAAAATACCAATTTTTCATAAAAAATTAAAGGTGTAGCAGATTTAATTTTTGTGACTTTTGCATAGCATGAATGAAATTCAATCCATATGGAACGGTTTAGCGAGTGAAGAAATTAAAAAATATGTGAACGCTCTGCCTGAAAGGTTAAATGCTGTAATCAAAGTTAAGGGCGGCCTCACTAAATATTGACTTTTTTTTTTCAAAAAAGAAACTTATTTTTGTTGTTACTATATATTGCTGTTTGTTTACTTATTCTCATCAATATGATCCAATATTACATGAAATAAATACTTGAATAGTACTTGGTTTCTGATTTATCTTAATTTTGTTAAATCACTGCATCACATGTAGTGTTTTTGTTTATTAGCCAGACTTTTACCTCAATATACTTGTCGGAATTATTATTTTTTTGGTTGTCATTGCCTACAATGGCATTGTTCAATACATTTTCACCCAAATATTATAGAGAAGTATTTTTTTTTTACTTCTTTTTATTAGGATCCCTTTTAGACAAAAGTGGTGGTGTATAATCTTCACTGCACACTTCTGAATATAAACACTCACATTTACATTACATTTACATTTACAGCATTTAGCAAAATAAAGACACCCAGTGACTCAGCTGTCCGGACATCTAGAGGAAGTTAGTATGGGTTTCAACTGGGTACTCTGGTTTCCTTCTACAGTCCAAAGACATGCACATTGCTCATTATTGGAAATGGCTGATTGTCTATCTATCCTATTCAGCCATTCCAGCTTTAAAGCACTTTCAAGTTGACCGAGGAGGCAGTGGTCAGCTCCTTCCAGATGGATTAATTTTTTGTTAATTTACAAAGCTTGTTATTTTGGTTTCTAAATGGTCCATCCATCCATTTTCTGAACCGTTTTATCCTAATTAGGGTAACAGGGAAGTTGGTGCCAATCTCAGCTGACTCTGGGCGAGGGCAGAGTACACCCTGGACGGCTCGCCAGACCATCTAAATGGTCTTATAAATTTGTTATGGAAAAAATGTCCAAACAAGATGCATAATCTGAATGATTACTTATGTTTGAATATCAATTCACCAATCATGACATATCAGATAGAGACAATTGTGTTTTGCTATTATTCGCTAGCTTGCTTACTAGCAATATTCACTCTGCATATATATTCAGATGCAGAAACATCACATAAAATGGATTGTTATTTTAAAAAATAAAAGTGATGTGGGAAACAATCCTACTCTAGCAAAAGCAAGCTCAAGTATCTCACTGAGGGTAAAAAAAATCTATATTTATTTTGTTCATGACAGCTTGGAGTGTCATACATATTTGCAGCCCAGTATTTTAGTATACTTTTTCCCTTTTTCTTGTCCGCTTAATCCTACTAGGGTTGCGGGGAGGCTGGAGCCTATCTCAGTTGACTCTGGGCGAAGTCATGGTACACCATAAACAGCTTGCATATCCATAACAGGGCCAACACACACATAATCATTCACACCCACACCTAGGGGCGGCTTAATGTGCATGTCTTTGGACTGTGGGAAGAAACCGGTGCACCTGGGGGAAACCTGGGCAAGTATGGGAGAATAAGCAAACTCCACACAGAAATGGGACTTACACCCAGGACCTTCTTGCAGTGAGGTGGATGAGCTAACCACCACGCCACCATGCCGCCCTTAGTATGCATACAGTATTCTTTAATCAAAGTGGAAAGAGTGGAAAATATTGGAATCTTTTGTTAGCTGTCTCACATCTTCCTAGACTGAGCTTTGTCTGAGTTCCATAGAAGATTGTTAGGGGAGCATGAATCAGTATTATTGTGAAAGTAATGTGGGTTATTTCCTGGAGCGGACTCGAGGTTTGCATGCAAGGCTATTATTTTGTTCCTCCTTTGTAAACATCTAAATATGTACTAGTGAGCCTGCCTTTTCACATATGCTGCTCAGTAAACTAAAAACCTGCCTGCTTTGCTGTATTTCAGGTCACACTGCAAATTTGGCCAAATGGCTCTTATTTCTATTGAAGATCTTGCTGAACTGGATGATGAGCAGTTAGATGATGAAGTCACTGAAAACTCCCAGCCAGCAGATGAGGAGGAGGAAGAAAGGCTGCTGGCTCACTGGCAGGCTGTGGGGCGGACACATCAGGTCACCGTCCCGAGAGGTAGAGTCTCTAAATTTAGGGTGTGAAGGGGACTTGGTTATTCCCATTGTTATGTCCCATGTTAATTTGATGAACTGGTTCCTGGTTCAGTAAGCTTTAAATGGGCTAGCTTACGCTTCCCAGAGTCCAATTTGTGCATCTTGTATACATAGTGTCCACTGTGTTTTGAAATCACATCACTACAACTCTGATAGCTGTTTTCATGCATACAGTACACCAAACCTCCGCAAATTTTCTGTTTATAACCCCTTTAAAGCCCATCTCAAACTTTTTCTTTATCCACCATTATTTTGTTTCATTTGAGGCCACACATGAAAGCTGATACTGTTCCATTCTCACTTCCTCACTCACTCATTTGTGTAACCACTTAATCCTATTAGGGTTACAGGGAGGCTGGAGCCTATCTCAGCCGACAAGGGTCAAAGGCATACTTCACACAGAAACGCCCTCGACAATCCCAGGACTCGAACCCAAGACCTTCTTGATCGGCGCTAACCATGCCGCGGTTCTGGTCCATTACAGTGGAATAACCTCATGAAAGCAGAATGGATTGGTTGAAAGAATTCAAACCATAGTTACTTTGACAATCTTCGATTTCACTTTCTAGATTATGATCCATGGTTTAGTTGGTTGTGGATTGTTCTTCAGACTAACTTTGTTAGTAACTTTGTGAAATTTCTGGTTCAGGAAACTGAAGACTGTGAGACAGATGGGAATTTTACATCCTGTGTATTCAATTTCACTTCCACCTGTTGCTTTTCAGCTGCTTTATTTCTATGAGAGACATGATAACATTAAACAATCACTGAATTATTATTATAATAATAATTATTATTATTATTATTATTCTGCGATGGCCTGGCGAGCTGTCCAGGGTGTACCGCGCTCTCGCCCAGCGTCGGCTGAGATGGGTGCCAGCCTCCCTGCGACCCTAATTAGGATTAAGCGGTTCAGAAAATGAATTAATGAATTATTATTTTTATTATTATTATTATTATTATTATTATTAATAATAATAAAATAATGACACAATTGCTTGCAGCTCATTCGATCTTCAGACACCAGCCTCTCTCTGTAATCACACAAAACACACATAAATAGGTGTCAGTAATTAACACTGATCTAAAAATAACTGGATATCGGACTGGGCTGCTGAGGCTGAAGTCACCGGATATGCTCATGCAGACATATTGCTAGACCCAAAACATTCCCTGCTGTGGTCCCCCACTGTGGTCCTAAAGGCCTGATTCCAATCAAAGCACCTCCCGTTTATTTTTAAACTTATTTGTTTTTTTATTTTTTTATAGTCTACTATTACTTTTTAATTATCCCTTTACGTGCAGCGTTAAACTGTACAAACAGAAAGAAACCAGGATGCGGGAAATCATTCCATGTGTAAGTAGCGTTATACGTATCTTTGTAGAATTTATACACACGTGCATGGAAAGAAAGATTCCAAATACCCATGTAATGCCATGTATTAGAACAAATACATTAATTCGACAAACAGATCTAACAGTTACAGGTCTAAATGCAGGCGTGTAATTTTTTTTAATATAATGCCATATACCTGTATGTAATTTATAGTTTTAATTATAATATCAATAAAGATATATAGTACTATATGCGTTTTATGTTGCAAGGTTGGTTTAGTAACATTAAAATAAATTAGACCCAGTCTGCGTATCAAATATATTCCAAGGGAAAACCAGGAAATCTTGTCAAAAAACCTGAAGCAATTCTTCTTTTTTATATATTTTTTACTACAAGGAATAGGGAAGCTTGAGTATGGGAGGAGATTCTGGATTGTAATGTAATCCAAGGCAAAACCCCCCCTAATCTTTAATCCTTATTAGCATTCTAGTTCATGTGCTAAATTATAAAAAGGAAACATTTCTGTGCCACCATGCAAGAACCAGAGAACCCACTTGACCATTAAAAGTGAGTCCAGTGCACTATTGTAGACCTTAGGCATCATAGTAGAATCTATAAAATTGTTAGAACAGTATTAATTAAAGATGCCATTTCCCAAGTTTTATTGATTAAAAAAAATTTTATTTTAGAAAAACAAAAACTCATGTTGTTTTTTTCTCAAAATGAACATTTTGTGGGTTGTCTGGTTCTTGCACGGTGCCACAGATTTGAGAACTGTAGATTGAATTTCTGAATTAATAATTCATTCTGCGGAATAGCTTACTTAGCTACCATATTTTTCTTTCCCCTCACTGTTCATACACAGTATTGTGTTGAGAATTCAAGGGCACTTGTATTCGGAGATATTGATCTCCAAGCTTCTCTACTGTATTGAGCTTTTCTGTGGTACTGGGAACATTGAAACTACTTATTTACCTTCAGTTCGATAGGTTTATAGTTGTATGCCATCAAGAGAAAGAAGTCCAATGCCTCAGTAAATACTTGCTGATAGCTGTGCATTATTAATACACTCTATGCAGCTCTTAGCACAGTGTGTGTGCTGTGAGTGTCCCTTTACATGGTTGTTAGCTCTGTAACATTTAGCTCTGTAAGATCGCCACTACTAATCAAATCATAAGGTGTTAAAATCAAGCACTACCTCCTTGTGGTCTTCACATTTTCTCCCCAGAGATGACTGGACCGATTATGGAGATGACGAGGAGGAATCAGGAAATGGAACAGGTTCCTTTTGTCACCATATCGACACATGAAAAGGTACAAGTTAGTCTCAAACATATGAATTTTTGGAACTGTAAATAAGTGAGTAAGTAGGTCTTTATTGTCGTTTCAGCCATATACATAGTACATAGTGAGACGAAACAGCGTTTCACTGGGAACAATTGTTGATACATGTAACTGTTAAGACATAATAGAGACAGGACAGATACAGTAAAGTAAAATACACACTCATGCTCACACACACACACACACACACACACACACACACTCATACACACTAGGATACACATGTTTGTACACATGTTTACACAAAGTGCAAAAAGACAACCGTGATGTAAAACGAACACACTAGGCAGGACATGTAACAGAATGATGATAACTAGTGGTTATGATTGGGTACAGGATATTAACAGCATAGAGAAAAGTTGCAGAGTGCATAGGGGTGCGGTGTCTTAGTTTGCATTATACGTTGCTAGTTTATAGTACAGGTTGATACATATTGCACTCTAGGTTGTCCAGCAGTTTATATCACAGGTTGATATATATTGCACTATAGGTTGTTCAACAGTCTGACTGACTGGGGGAAGAAGCTCTTCCCCGTTCTGGAGGTGCGGGTGGTGATGCTGCGGAACCTTCTACCCGATGGTAGTAAGGAGAAGAGATTATGAGAGGGATGTGTTTTTGTCCTTGATGATGTTCCTGGCTTTGCGCAGAGAGCAGGTATAGTAGATGTCTGAGAGGGGGTAGAGAGGCTCCAGTTATCTTTTCGGCCATCATCACAACAGTCTGCAGCAGTGCAGTTGCCAAACCATGCTGTGATGGTGCTGCTGGGGATACTGTCAACAGTTCCACTGTAAAATGGTGTCAAGATGGAGGTTGGAAAGTGGGCTTTTCGCAGCCTCCGCAAAAAGTACAGACGCGGCTGGGCTTTCTTTATAAAGTGTTTGGTGTTTTGAGTTATCTGTGATGTGTACGCCCAGAAACTTTGCGCTCTGGACAGTCTCTACTGGGAGGTAGTTGGGGCACAGTGGAGTGTGTTTGTGTGGAGTTCGTCTGAAGTCAATGACTAGTTCCTTTGTTTTTTCCACGTTGAGGGATAGGTTGTTGTCAGTGCACCGGTTGCTGAGCTGTGCTACCATGGCCTCCATGGTGCATGTTCTCTGAAAGTGGCTTCGCCACTTCGGAATTGTGTTTGTGCAGCGGGTTGATGCAGATTTGATGAAGATGGAATCTGGATTATACCAATCACATCAACATCCGCATAATTCAAGACAACACCCCAAACATTTTCAGACATATCTTCAGACCAGTTCAGGATTTTTCTTTTACACACAAATACTGAAATGATTCCTTTATATCTATATAGTCTATATATGTGATCCATCATAGCAAAGTGGGTATTAAGTTAGAAACTATTAAGTACTCTGTTGAACTTTAAATTAAAAAGTTGCTGAAAAATCCTGTCACGTTTTGGTTATTTACAAAACTAGACAAATATGTTAAAAGAAAATTTGGTATCATTTTAAAGCTTTTAGTATATCAGCTACAGAATGGTACCAATTACTCAAAATTAATAATTTCTGACTTAATACTCACTTTGCTGGGGTTTATTTCAAGATTTGTCACAAAGTTAAAATACATGAGTGAATTTTTGTACAGTTTCCCAGTAGGAAAGTTTTGCAACCCTTTTGTTTTAATTATAATTACCTCTTGCACAAGCAATGCGGAAGGTACTGTGACGTGCCAATTTTCATTCTGCTGGTAATTGTGTGTGTGTGTGTGTGTGTGTGTGTGTGTGTGTGTGTGTTTGTCTGCAATCCACGGGTGCACGCTCAGCCTAGTAAGTTATTATTATTAGATATTTGAGAGCTTACGGAAATTGTACCAAAGTAAAGTAATATTACACTAGTCATTATATTTACATAAACAGGAGCTTTCCAATTAGTCTAACGCCGGGATCTAATTAGATCATTAGAAGTTTGACTATGTTTTCAAATTAGGCAGAGCATGCTTGTGTCCAAGTACCCATAACATGCAAAAGGTCAGTGAACATGTGTGTGCACCTCACACTTCTTATGAGATTAGATTAGATAAACTTTATTGTCACACAATAGCTAACAACAAGCTAACAATGAAAGTTTAGCTTCTAATCCAAAGTGGGACATAGCAACATAGAAGAACTGCACCATATATATATATATATATGTGTGTGTGTGTGTGTGTGTGTGTGTGTGTGTGTGTGTGTGTGTATGTGTGCGTGTGTGTGTTTTTGCTTGATAAGACCATTTAGTAAATAAAGGGTATAAAAAAATAGAATAACCTTTGGTTGTACAACATGTACATGAATATTTGATATTTGAGTATTTTATGTGGCCAGCACGAGCTTTCATTCATTCATTCATCTTCTGAACCGCTTATTCTACTTAGGGTCGCGGGGAGGCTGGCGCCCATCTCAGCCGACTCTGGGCGAGGGCGGGGTACACCCTGAACAGCTCG
>JAOUQZ010000004.1:17179366-17195244 GCA_028564935.1 Neosilurus hyrtlii
CGAGCTGGAAATCGAACCCAGGACCTTCTTGCTGTGAGGCGGACGTGCTAACCACTACGCCACCGTGCCGCCCATCGTATTCGGAAATGTTCAGTAAAAATCAATGTGATCGAAGACATCCGGGCAAAAATTTAAGGTAATTTAAAAAAAATTACCTCTTTAAGAAAAAGCTAGAGCTATTAAAAGTCTTCAGGAAGTCAAGTCACGCTGACATACGTTATACATTCTGAATGTGTACAGCTTTGCATCAAGTCTTCATTTCACGTGATGAAATTTATAACAACGTTGCTTTAATGTTTAAAGGCAGGACAAAGTGACAGGAATGAATTATATTTCTTCAGTGGAATGTGTATGGTGATGCATGTATGTGCTTCCATTAGGGTTTTCTTTGGCACCACCACAGAGGAGACAATCTCACGGCAGATCAGCCTGCTATGGGAGCTGCTGGGGACGTCTGATGACATTCACCAAGACCAGTATATGGTGGCCGTTTACGAGAACCCTGGGGTGCCATCCCGTCGAAATGAGATCTGGTTCATCTGCCGGAACCCCTAAGGCATTCTAATACTCCTTTCCCCCACCACACACACTTACACACACACACACACACACACACACACACACACACACACACACACACACACACACACACACACACACACACAGAAAGCTATTGTTACAGCACCTCCCATGTGGCACCAGAGAGAAAGTCCAGGTATGTGGGATGAATTAGACAGGACAGGGCTGCTAATCTACAGTACTAACTCAGGCAACTGTGGATCTTAGTTAATATTTACAGGTCATTTAAATAGAAATGTATTTTTGTATATGATACAAGATGATTTTACTGCCAGTAAAGCATAATAGGTACCTGATTCCATCACGGATATTAAGTCACATATGAAGTGTATGAGGAATCAGAGTAGACACAGTCCTCAGATAGCGTTTATACATTATAATAATATAACTGTATCAAAAGTAAATACAGACCATAATTTCTGAAAGATTTATGCAGAGATTATACATTTATTTCGTAGCCAAGTTGACGGAGATACCTCAGAGCAGTACTCCGACTCACTTGGGGTTTTTCTGTAACATTCAGTTGCCTTACAACGGGGATTATATTCAACTTCGGGATGCTATCGATTTCTTTTCTCTTTGCTGGTGAATTGTACAATCTCTCTGTAGCAAGAGAGATCCCGAGGTTTTTGGGTAATCTGACGCTGGCTAAATCCAGCCTGAGATCGCCCCACGATACATCCTTTTTGAAAATCAGACAATTATTTTGCTCCTGGTATACGCGGAGTAGCTAGTTACTATAAACTATTTATATACTGTAATTTAAAAAAAAGAAAAGAAAAAAATTATGAAAAAAAAAGATGGCGGCACGGTGGCGCAGTGGTTAGCACGTCCGCCTCACAGCAAGAAGGATCGGGTTCGATTCCCGGGCTCGAGCGTTTCTGTGTGGAGTTTGCATGTTCTCCCCGTGCTTGCGTGGGTTTTCTCTTGGTACTCTGGTTTCCTCCCACAGTCCAAAAGCATGCACAGTAGGCTAACTGGCATTGTTATAGTGAGTGTGAATAGTTGTATGTGTGTTGGCCCTGCGATGGCCTGACGAGCTGTCCAGAATCGGGGGGAGATGGGCGCCAACCTCCTCTCGACCCTACTTAGGATTACGCGGCTTAGAAAATGAATGAATGAGTTTAACAGATAAAACTCCAATAAGGGGTCTATTTAATTTTGATATCTTTCTGTGTGATTCATTTTTGAGCTATTCATAGTTTTTGCTTTACTGTTCTTCACTTAAACTGAAGATCCGCCACAAGGGGGCGTTTCAACCCAGCCTTTTCTCCAGAACCTCAACATTTCTGTTAGACCGTGGAACACATATTGTCTGCCTTGATTACTTTTCAGGTCACTGCACCCTTAGAGCAGCCTGATGTATGAAATACAAAATGTGCAATTGACTTCACTGTGTACTACTAGTAAAAATCACTTTTGCGGGTAATAGTGCACTTCTTCCATAATACACTCCAGGTATTCCACCAGCAAGACAATCATTTCTGGTTGGAGAAGTGCTACTGGTCAAATATTCACGAATGAGGTAGTAGCTGTTACCACACCATCCAACTTTACAATAGACCAAAGGTTCATGCTGCATGACAAATCTGAGGTGTTTCTACGTACGGATTTTACTGTGACTGTATTTAAATAAATCTGTAAGTGTGGTTTTAATTACAATCAATTGTTGCAAGAAGAATCTGATTATTTTTGTACGAACACAGAAGCCTGCAGAAATATATATGGGAAAATGAAAGAATTTTCCCCTTAAATATGCCTATTAGTTTAAATAACGAGCATTCATTTAAACCGTTTTATTATTATACGTATTTGATTTAAAGGCTGTTAGCCTGCTTGTCCACTAGGTTGACAGCAAGACCACTTTGATGAACTTGTTTTCAGTCTGAGTAAAAGAGGAGTGGACCCTTTCCTTCTGAATGAGACCATTGATGTAGCTGTGATCTACTGATCTAAAAAAGAACAACAACTTTTTTTTAACTAACTTTTAAAATAATTAGTAATTTAGTACCATGTGGCACAGTGGTGTGGAGCTTGAGCCTGCAGGTTGGTTGGGACCTTTGTGTTTGGTGTTTGCATGTTCTGTGTGGGTTTCTTCTGGGTGCTCTGGTTTCCTCCCACAGTCTTAAGACATGCAGATTGGGTCAACTGGCCACTGTAAATTGTCTATAGATGTTAATGCGAGTGCGAATGGCTGTCTGCTCTGTGGTCCACAACTAGTTCGATTCAGAAGAGTTCTGGTGAGATCGGATTTGCGCAGATCGGTTCTAGGACTCGATTCCGTCCACATCCGAAAGAGCAGAATTCATTCTAAGATGGCTTGTAAAATCTTTGCGTCCAACCTACTAATTTCAGACCTGAATGGGCGCTTACTGGACATGAAAGGGAAGGCATCATGGGAAGGTATCATAGCAGCAACAGCTGGTGTTCCTGTGCTAGTTTTATCAAGTTTAGCTGCAGTTCTTTTTTCCATGTTATTGGTCAGTTACTTTGAAGAAATTCAAAATAATAGCATAAAATACGTGACCATATATACAGTATGTGGACACCCGAATACCAAACCCACATGTGGCTCTTTCCCTAAGGCTGGATTAAAAAAAATTCCCTGGTTTCTCATCAGCACCCGCACCTGGAAATTGCCGCCGCATTAATTACATTTTTTTAACCGTGCTCAAAACCTCAGAAAACGCTTCAGACAACATAAAAACGGCACAGAAGGCAATTCGGTGTTAGCTGCTGTAATTGTGATTCTGAGATTGGTTTAGTTAGAAATTTTTGAAGATTTTTGGAACTGCAAGGTTTAATACATCTTAAATGTACATGAACAAGACTGGTCATCTAGGGTGTATTGTATAATTACACTCACTTTACCTTAATTTAGATATAAAAGTTTTTGGGCTTCGACAGTCACCTCATTTCTCTATTAAAAAAAATGCATGCCAGATTTAGGTTTTCAAAAAGTTCTGATGAGAAACCAAGAATTTTTTTATCCGCCTAATGAAAAATTTAATCTAAACACAAGTAAACAGTATTTACTCTAGAAACCATATCACTCATTTGGGCTAATAGAGGTCTAAATATGGCCATTACAATTCCTCATGCTGTTATAAGATAGCGTCCCTCAGCAGCCTACATACTGATCTGTTCAGGACATACCTGAAGTGTTGTTGTTACCCTTCGTCGGCACCTGGCATGAAGAATTTATCTCAAACATCTCTGGCTCAAATGCAGTTTTTACCGCATGGTTTAGCACGGCTTTCACCTGTGTAACAAAGAAAAATAATCCCTAAAGCTTTGGCAGAATCAATTCTGATTTATCTGATTCTGACGCTGCAGCGTGGACAACGCCATACTGGCAGCCTGTTCAGGGTGTACCTCACCTCTCACCGTGTTAGCTGGGATTGGCTGCAGGTCAGTTGTGACTGGATATGTGGGATGGATGGATGGATGGATGGATGGATGGATGGGTTGGTATCTTAAGCTTTTGTCAGAGTGTTTTTCTGTGTGTCAATTTCCTCACTGTGTTTGTATCTGTATCGTATTTACATATAATTTTCACACTGATTTTATTGGAGTTGAATAGAGTAATGAACCTTACTTTGTTAAGTAAACAGTGTATATCAGTGTTAGAAGCTGTTAAACTGTGCTGATGTAAATTTCATGTACTGTGATTCTTAAAATGCATATACTATGGTCAGAGCTTGTTATTTATGCTTTACTCTGTAGAATAAAGTGCAGCTTTAATATTTGTTTCTGGTTTTATTCACATGTGTGAAATTATTAATAGTACACTGCCCGGACAGGAATAAAAGTCGCACACTCTCAGATTTTCTTGGCGAGCCCTTAGCCTTGATCACAGCGTGTAAGATCCATGCCATTGTTTCAGCAAACTTAAGCAACATAACATTTATTTCCATCCAGTGTCGGGTTCATTTCTCACTGACGACTTGAATTGATGAGGGAAAAACTGAACCACTCCATAAAGTCTTCTCCAGCACATCCCAGAAACTTTCAATAGGGTTAAGGTCAGGACTCTGGGGTGCCGATACATGTGAAAATGATTCCTCATGCTCTCTGAACCACTCTTTCATTATTCGAGTCCCCATTTTATATTCATACCATAAGGGAAGAAAAAGTCCATTGATGTGATAACCTGCTCATTCACCACATTCTGTTCATCAGCTGACTTCATTTTACTGCCACGTTAATTGTTGAGCCTTGACCGGACCAACTGGAGCAACACTGCCATGGAGATTACATGCTATAGTCAAGGCTACAGGCTCTCCAAAAAAAATTACTAGTTAGTGTGACTTTTTTGGGGGGCGAGGGAGTGTGTAATCTGATATATGACACTGGGCTACTGTTAAAAGTTGAAATAAATATTACTTTTACTTTTAGAAGTTAAAAATATTTTATATAATAGAAAAGCTGTTATAAAAAAATTACTGAAACGCTGTACATGTACTGACGGGTGGCGTAGTGTATAGCACATCCGCCTCACAACAAGAAGGTCCTGGGTTTCTCTGTGGAGTTTGCATGTTCTCCCTGTGCTTACCTGAGGAACACCGGTTTCCTTCCACAGTCCAAAGACATACACAGGCTAAGTAGCTGTACCAAATTGCACTTAGGTGTGAGTGTGGATGGTTGTGTGCGCGTGATGGTCTGGTGATCTGTTCAGGGTGTACTCCAACTTCACCCAGTGTTGACTGCAATAGGCTCCAGCCTCCCCATGACCTTAATAGGATTAAGCAGTTTGGCAAATGAGAGTGAGTTTATATGTACTGACTCATACCCAAGATTGAGGCTCTGCACAATAAAGACGTAGTATCGTTGTATGATGGACATCTGACCCACCACAACCCTAATGAGTAGAAAGCTACAGCATTACTCAAGGTAAATTAACGAGTCTGGTATTGATTACTTTGCCAGTACAAGAAAAAAATAAGTGTTACAGATCTGAACTTGTCTGCAGCTCTGCCATCGAACAGATCTGGTTGCCCACAAAATCAAGTCCAGGAGAGATTTATTAATTTTGGTTCAAGCTTCAATTTATCATTCTATGGTCCGATGATTTCATGCTGGGTGTCATGGGGTGGTATAGTAGTTTAGTTGTCAGGACTGTCGCCTCACAGCTAGAAAGTTCTGGGTCTAAACACTTTGGCTTACTCTGGCCTTTCTATGTGGAGTTTTTTTGTTCTTCATATGCTTCTGTGTGATTCCTCTGGGTACTCAAGTTTCCTTCCAAATATACTCTAAATTCCCCCAAGTGTGAATACTTGTTTGTCTCTGTGTTAGATCTGCGATAGACTGCTAACCCTTTCATGGTGTACCTTGCCTCTCATCCAAAAATGGCTGGGATTGTTTCCACGTCCTCAACAACCCTGAAAGATAAGTGATATAGATAATAGATGGATTAATGGATGGATGGTTTTACGCTGCATTTGGAATTGGTCTGGAGTTTGGTGTCCTCAGATCCTCAGACTGGAATTAGTGTTTTAGAAATGGAAATAATGTGAAAACAGATAAAAGTTAAGAATACAAGTTAAAAATTAAGTTAGGTTTCGCAAAACAGCATACATATAGACTATAAGCACTTAAAAGATTTTTTTTGCGCATATTTATATGATGATGGAAACATTTGGATGGGAATATATAGCCAGTATTATTTATTTATTTATTTATTTATTGCTAGGTTTAGAATTAGTCAGGGTTTTTGGCATCTTAGAATAAGAAATTCTCTGGAATTTGTTGTGTTTACACTGGAATTATTCAGAATTTTGACCAGTAGGACTGGAATTTGCCGAGAATTTTTCATGGTACAATTGGAATTAGGCTCAAATTTGTTGTCAGTGAATTGGGATTAGCCATAGATATTGAATGTTGAATTAATTAGGCTGGATTGTATTGTACTAGAATCGGAATCTGTGTGAACTTCGGTGTCCTACAACTGGAATTAGGCTGAATGTTTGTCTTATAACTGAAATCCGGCGTGGATGTTGAATGCTAGAATTAGACTGAAATGTAATGTACTAGAATTGAAATTTGTCTTGAATTGGGTGTACTTGGATTTTGTATCTGAAACTGAAATCTGTCTGGAATTTGGTGTCCTAGATTGGAATAAGGCTGATATTTTTTGTGAATTGAACCTGGAATGCTGTGTGCTAGAATTGGAAAAAGCTTGAACTGGATTTGGTTTGGAATTTGGTGTCCTACAAGAGGAAAACTTAAGATCTTTGCAATCATGTGCAAATCATGTGAAGTCCAATGAGCTTCAGGCAACCGGATGGGTGGTGTTTCCATGAATTATCATGAGTCCAAAACTGAAAAAAACCAGAAAGGGTTAAATTGATGTGTTTTAAACAGGTGGTCATATCAGTGACTTTGTCCTCGATCTGCTTATTTCTGGTTACTTGAAATAAATGAATGTCGGCTGGAGGATTTAAACCACTAAAGTAAACCGGTTTTAGGGTCCAGCCTACACCCCCCCCCCCCCACCAGCACCCTGGAAATATCCCAAATCCTTGTCTCTACCTGGCCATGTGTGCAGGACAGAATGGCTTCTACGCCCTTTGTAGTGCACTCAGTGTTCCAACAGGCAGCAGTTTGGGATTCGACCTCAGCGCCTTGTTCCTCCGACGCCGGAAGTTTCCATCCAATCGGGATGGACTCGTTAGTGGGCGTGTCCTGAATGAAATAGTAAAGGCGGGGCTTGTTAGTGCGACCCGACCGGTGGGAGCCATCGCGGCGGTATCGGATGTAATTATATTATTACAAAGTATCTTGTTATTCTTTTGGCGGCTTGACGGCTGAAGATCGGCTGGTGCCCGGACTCCCTTCCAACCCAGACGCACCTGGAGAGGAGAAGAGAGGAGAACTGGGTGGGGGGAGATGTCCAGACCTCCAGCGACATTCTAGGAAAGAAAGTTGGAAGTAATGAAAGCAGCATGGATCCGGAGCGCCTTCCACATCCCCCCTCTGGATCTGTAGCCCTTCTGTACTAAACCACTCCTGACTCGCTCCACTTCACCCACCCAGTCGGAAAAAGCACCAGACGTGGAGAAAAGGCAGCCGGGCTGCTCCTTCGATCCGATCCCGACCTGTCGGAGGGCTGTTTCTCCTCTTTCTGCGTGGGTTCAAGTTGAAACATGAGTTGGTGGATGACGGAGGAAACTCACCGCCGGGAAAGCCGGACCGCTGTGTGCGCGATCATCACGCTTCTATGGCAAGGTATGAACATGATCTACTTTGTGGCAAAGCATCTGATGTCCATATTCACTCGACTTCTCCTTCAAACTTGTAGTACTGCTCATGGTATGTTCGTAGTTTTAGATCCATTGATACTTTTCTGCCACATTTGTTTGTTAGTTGCTTGATTTGTGCAGCCTTCCCCCCCAAAAAAGCTCCATTCCTCCATTTGTGCCTTATGCATTCATTATTATTCAGCATGCTTTTTGCATTCGCAGGTATCCACCCTGACTACAGGCTTGCGACTTGAAAATATCCGCAAAAAAAGAAAGAAAATATGGTGTTTAAGTTGGTGATTTACTGATAGAAATGCAGTGCATGCAGTACTTTGCAAAAGGAAGAATTTCTGCAGAGCCAAGATGCCAGATTCCTGCATTTTCATTTAGAAACTACTAAAGTGTTCAGTAACTAAAGAGGAAGTCAATAATAAGCTGCCCGACAATTACCCTGTTTACAAAAAGAAGTCTCAAATACAATTCTTGTGCAATTTTATAAGAAAACAAGCTGCTAAATTAAAAAAAACAAAACTAATTTGACCATCTTTAAAACCCCGACATTTGGGACGGCTTGGTCACACTTGGGTTTTTCCCTAATTTATTTATTTTTCTTATTATTATTACAAACCTGGCAACCTTCACACGGTTGTTTTGCAAAACATCTTGCCAAACATCTTGCTTTCTTTACTGATATGCAAATATTTTTTCTCTTCTTAGCAATTAGTTTTGACTCCAAAAATGTGGATGCAATAAAATATAAATTTTAATAAGGTTTTGATTAAAGCAGGGTCCTTAAGACTCGCACACCCAAACCATGGATAGTTAATGCGGCCCATTCACTTTATAGGTATATTAAATAAACATGAATTACAGTGATATCTCTTGGAAATAAAATAGCACCGGTCGCAACGTCTTTCTGAAACCATTTGCTTCCTCCTGTACGTGGTGAGTATCAGTGAGCCCTCAGAACAGGCACATTTATATTACTGAACGCCGCCATCTTTTATTTATTTTGAAATCGTATCCCTTCTTCTATTTCCTAACACTTGATATCGCCCTCTTCCACTATCTACGGTGATGGAAAAAAATTAAGAGACCACTTATAATGGTGATATCCGTTAAAGTGGTCTATTGTTTTTTTGTTTTGTTCTTTTTTTCTTACCCATGGCTGTATGCATCATTGTTGCACTGCCAAGTTATCGCAGCATTCCTCTTGTTATGTGGTCTAAGGTGAATAACTGACTGTCAAAAATTTTGCAGTGATTATGATGTGTTCTGATTTGACGCCAATCGTGGGAATTATAGTAGCGTTCAGTAGAACTTAACAGGCCTTGATGTGCTATCAGTGGGGATCTTGATGAACTTGGAAACATGATTTCTTCTCTTGGATGCATCCTGCCTCCTTTTGCGTCCTTTTTATAAGCCATTTGTGCTCCGAGCATGCTAATAAATCGTGAAACTCAACGCTCTTTTGAATCGCAGAGATCGTAGGCATCATGCCCCAGTGTAAACCCCGGGTAAGAGATATCAAGTCGTGAGCTGGGATGGTTTCACCAGATCACCTTTGTGTTCTGCCAGAATGAACTGATAATGGAAGGTAAAACTGATAGGTGTATCTGTATTTGCTGAATTTGTCTGTCGTGAGATTCCCCGGCACGTCCTGGGTAATTATACGAGTTTTTCATGAGCATTAAGGTGGGTAGTGAATCCTTTCAAAGGTGTGATGGATAAACACTGGATTGGATTAAAGTTACCAGTGCATTCTTGTACCAGATCGATTAACTTTCTTTTAAATAGTGTGCTTTGCATCACCTCAGAGTCATGAAATTCCTAAATGTGAACTAGAAGCGACTTTGTGGGCCAAGATTTTGAATGTTGACATTGCTTGACTCTTAGTTGGCGAATTCAACAGGCTCTTTCATGAATTTGGCGAGCAAATGGAACCATTTAGGATTAATGCCAGACTCCATGGAACTCCAAGTGTACATTCCAATCCAAGATGCTGAACCTCTTCAAAAGGCGTTGAGTTGTGTAGATGCTTTTTAGCACATAGTAAGTGTAAAAAAAAAAAAAAAAAAAAAAAAACCTGACTGCAATCTTCCTATGAGTGCTGAGTACTCAATGCTTTGCCTTCGTTACGCATCCCGGGGGACCTGGGGAAGGTAGAGCAGGGAGGGAAAGGGAGGACATTGTGTGTGGGGGGTGGATATGAAAATGCAGTGTTGTGTATGGCTGAAGTATTCCTCCAGGGCCTACTGAGGAAGTAGTGTAACATTTGCATGGGTGCCTGAAAGATAAAAGCATAAAGGGCAGGGGCACTTCACAGGTACTTGAAGGCCCTGGTTGATGTTTACGAACATCAGGGAAGCCGTCACACTCCTTTGTTGTGCTAATTTAAGCAGGTCTGGGAAATCCAATTCCTCACAATGGTCGAATAAAGGTGCGAGTTGTGAGGACTGACTGTGTTTTTGATGCAATACCTGTTCTTACCATGTGGCAAATATGGGCTGCTACTAAATGTTTCATTATTATGGGTCAACTCTATAATCTAAGGTGTGTGTGTGTGTGTGTGTTTGAAAGCAAGATCCTGTATTGTAAGCCAGGTTGACTGGATTTTTTTATGATCTTAGATGTTAATAAGTGTCAAATATGTTCTGACATGCAACTAAATTCAGGGTTTGGTGCCATTAATTGTTGTACCTTAAATTTTTGTGGTGCCTTTTTTAAGCACTGGAAAGGTTTCAGGTTCAGTCGTTCTCAAAGCACTTCCCAGGATAGAATTTCAAAGAACTTTTAGTATTGAATCCTTGAAAAGCCCATGTCATTAAAAGCAGGCTGAGATTTTCCTCAAGGAATACTCTAGACCTTGTCATTTGGAGCCTTTTAGTGGCGGTTATTTGGAAATGTCATCCTCCACCACAGGGTTGTAAACACTGGCTTTTAGAACTTCAAATCCATATAAACACTTTTCACATGCCTTTTCAGAAACCGATACAGTACAGTTTCCCAGCCAGTAAATTAACTTGTTTTGTCAAAATGTTGTTAAAAGATTTTGACGTTTAAACTATTGTTTATTTTTATTAAAATTTTGTCGCTGTAGCTTTCAGAGTAACTGATTTCAGTGCTCATGATTCTTTATCACAAAGTATTCATCTCAAAAAGTTGTTATTTCTCTGGATTCTGGGTATTCATGGTAGGATTTTATGTTTTGTAAAGATGCAGAGAGTTAAAGAAAAAAAACAATAAAAATATGAGGCAAAATAACTCAGAAAAGACGTTGGTGGCATTTAAAGCTTCAGACGCTCCATTCACTGGCCACAGAAAGTTTCATGTCTATTGTGTACATTTCTGACCACAAGCTTCAGAATGTCAGATTGCAGCAGTTTCCAATTAAGGAAAGTTTGAATACGCAATGATTGGAAGAATAGGAAGTTTTGTAGTTTTGAAACGTTTATTGAACAATAACTGAGAGAATCTTGGATGTGTTGCACGCAAGTGATTCAAATACATTTTTCAGGTGTTTATTTAGCGTTAAGGAATAAAAAAAGCATACAATCAATTACACAGAAGAAATTGTTCCGAGAGAAAAATCTTGGAACCTGCTACCAGCTTGCATTGGCTTTTATACAGTGCCCATTCAACTCTGATTGGTCTATCATCCTCTAGCTCTAGACTCTGATTGGTCCCTCATGACCTCATATCCCAACAGGTCTCGACATGCCTCCACATGTCCTGAGTTGACCTCGACAACCCTCCACCCCCAATCGCCTAGGGCAGCCATTTTGTTTCTTTTCAAGGTCTCGCATTTTGTTCCATGTTCAAGGTCAGCCAAGCAATACTCGTACAGGGTGGAATGGGCCGAAAATAAAATGATAAAATAATCTTGCACTCATTTCAGTGAATGAATAAACTCCGCATACAATATATTCCAATTTCCTCCACTGCACATGTTTGACTAGGAATGGTCTGGGTATGTTGTGGTTCTTGTTCTTCATATTATTATTATTATTGGATTCTATCTCAGCCGACACTAGTTAAAGGCGGGGTACATCCTGAACAGTTCTCCTGACCATCGCAGGGCGAACACAAACACCTATTCGCACCCGCACTTAAGGACAATTTGGAACAGCTAGTTAGCCAAATGTGCATGTCTTTGGACTACCGGAAACTGGAGTTCTCGGAGGGAATCACTACACCACTGTGCCGCCTTATTATTATTATTATTATTATTGAGCAGCAGTGGTGGCTTAATGTTTAAAGCAATGGGTTACTAATCCAAAGGTTGGGAGTTCAATTCCCAGTACCACCACTGTTGGGACCTTGAGCAAGGCCCTTAACCCTCAATTGCTCAGTTGTATTAAAAAAAAAAAAAAAAAGATTGTAAGTAACTCTGGATAAGAGTGTCTGCCAAAAATGTAAATGTAATCATATCTTAGCATGCAGAAAGCAGTAGTTTGGTGCAGAAGGTACAAAAGCTCATGTTTGTGTTTTATTTTTTCTGGCCGATTTTCTCTGGATTTTCCTCCTTCTTCAGTCTTCTCCAAATACTGGCAAATTAGCTATGCTACATGCTTGTATGTGATGCCCTGTCATGGTCTGGTGGACCATCTCTGGCAGGTGACCATACATTCAATCATTTGCCGACCTGCTTAATCTCACTAGGGTTGCAGGGAGGCTGGACAACTACAGACAACTCTGGGAAAAGACTGGGTACACCATGAACAGCTTACCAGTCCATTCCAGGGCCAAAACACACACATCCATTCATGTTCACACTCACATGTAGGGGCAATTTGGAACAGTCAATTAGCCGAACGTAGATGTTTTTGTGGGAGGAAACCAGAGTACCCAGAGGAATCGCATGCAAGCATGGAGTTAAACATGTCATGGAGTCATGACCCCAGGACCTCGAACCCAGGACCTTCTTGCTGCGACCTTCTTGTGTTCACCACTACGTCACTGTGCCGCCCGACATGTTTTTTCCTCACCCCAAATGTTTCTGCATCCACTGCCCGGATAAAGTGCTGTATTCACTTAGAACCTGTACTTATTTTAGTATTTTTTCCAACTGCAAACCTCAACTTGGAATTACTAGTTGAAAAGTTGGGTTGTTAATTCAATCAGACTGATTAGATTCCTGATAATAAAAGACAGATAAGATGGAGTCCATAGTTTTCCTCCGATTGTTTGACTTGTGTTAATCAAGGTCTGTTTTATGTTGTGATCAGCTACACAGGCTATAAGCCAGAGAACATTTACACTAAAACTTGTCCATGATTTCAGGCGTCCTCAGTATAGGGAAGTCCGCATGATTAAGAAGATGAATTGTGCTCTGTGCTCCCTGGCTGTTGCCACCTGTCATTCCCTGATTATATTTTAAACAGTGATACACCAGGGGGGAAGGGGTGTGGGGGTGATGGAGGAGGCAGCTGCTTGTGTGGGAAGGGAGGGGAGGCGGTGGACTGGCCTGGCATCCCATTCAGATCCCATTCCTGCCACGAGCTCAGATTCCTGTTATACGTTCCCAATTCAATTCAGCTCTGACCAGGATTAAGTATTGACTAAAGAGGAGCGTCTTAAAGAATTTGGCTTCTTTTAGCATTTAGAACAAAGAAAACTTACTGACACACAGTAGAAACAGTTTGCAGGGCAGAATCATGTACGATGGTGCGTTCACTAATTAGATTTCTAAAACAGCAAGTCTGTACAGAATACCCACGCCAGTCACACCATGAATTATCTCCCCTTCAGAGTATCAGACCCAGATTATTTTACTCCAAGCACATCTTCAGGCAGTACCCCACACATGTGTAAAGTTTCATCACAATCCATGAAACGATTTAGGAGGAGTTAAGCATACAAGCTTCCGTGGACAAACGAATGGCTGGAGGGACAGGGTGATTCCTATACAAACTTTGTTTGCGGGGGATTTAATAAAATAAAGGTTGTAGTGATGTGTTTTAAAGTGAGCCAAAGTTACATTAATGCCTTGGAAAAATCTTTTTATTATTATTATTATTTTTTCTTTAGTTCTTAGCTTGGAAACGACTGTGATATGGAAAGAGGTTTTGTCCGCTTCCAGACAAACAAAGCACATACTCAGTCCACATGCTGTGAGATCAACAACCCCCACAGTATAATGTATTGACTATTAATAAACTATACATCTTTTTATTGTCTTAACTGCCACAAAGTGTAGATCAGGTTAATATTTCTTGTTGGGTAGCTGAAAGTTTACACATTCGAGCTTTTAATTCACATGACTGTAGAAACCCTGACGTTTGTATTTATCATTTGTTTCATGATAAGAAAGAACTTGAAAAATCATGCATTATGCAATTATATGCTTATGACCGCAGAAGTCTGACTCTGAAGGTACTGTTTTCCGAGTTCTTGTAATGCAAATCCCAACATGGCAGATTCCGGAAAGAAGCTTGAATAAATTTAGTTATGATCACGTTAATCATCTGTGGAAGGGTTCTGTTAATGCATTAACGATGACAACATGGATCATCAAATGCAAGTGCCTAATTCCCAAGAAATGTTTATCTGGAATATTTGCTATTGGAACATAATGCTTTTTATGCCCATGCAAAGTTATTAGCAATTGCAATAGCATAGGTGGTATTGTTTTTTTTCAATTTTGTCAGTTTGTTTATATATATATATATATATATATATATATATATATATATCTCACCATCAAACTTGCAGATTGGCAACTTGGTAGGGTGGCACCCAAAGCGAAAGCAAGTTTATTAAAAATAGACCACAAGGTTCCAGGTGCTCCCACAGAAAGGACCATATCATTCATGCCAACATTGAACATAGCAAGTCTGAAAGCCCCAGTTTCAGCACACAGCAAGTAAATGTCCAGAAACCTAATGTATAGTTTTGCCTCGGTGACCTTGGAAAGTAGGTCAAGGTCACTCACACACAACCATATCCTAGCACTCACAGAAGTGAACCAGCATAGCAAGTCTAAAAGCCCCAGCTTCAGCACGCGGCAAGTAAATGTCCGGGAACTAAAGTGTGACAGACGGATGGACGGTACCCACTTCTATAGCTCCCGATCCACTTGTGGGCGGGAGCTGAAAGGTCATTGTTGGACAAGTTCAAGGACAGCAAATTGTGATAAGTAATAATAAAAAAAGGTGTCATCTCTCATAGCACGCTGTTCACATGATCACTTGAATAATCTGATAACTCTTAAAATCAACTAATGACTGGATTATTAGTGTGATTGTAAAATATTTTGTGTGAAATCTCCATGATGGGATTAAAAAACGCATTTCCAGCACTGGTAAGAGTTCCTAGGTGGCACAATGGTGCAGTGCAAAGTGTCTGGAGTTTCACTGGCTCACCTGGTGTGTCAGTGTGGACACTGTTCCTGGATCTCCCCACTTTCTGTCCAATTCCTACATGCCGGTAGCTGAATTATCTATATAAATTGCCCTTGGCTGTGAATGTGCGTGTCCCTGATACCATGTGATAGATAGGTTTGCACTATAGGCGGCACATAGGCTTTCGATCCTCCTTTTACGTTGATGTTTCATCACCTTTCTCTTTAACAAATGCTGATGGTTCCATGTCAAATCATGTCTCTGTGTTATTAAAATGCTCAATAGAAGCTGAATTTGGCACAGGATAATATAACAGTGGACAGAGGCAGCTGACGTCTTGAGTTTTTTGATCACCAGCTTAATTAAGTACCGCAATGACAAGCCATGGCAGTGCCTTAAAACTCTCTCTGATGTTGAGACTACTGAGGTAGTGATGACATACGGGGGACTGGGGCGCCTCTATATCAGGCTTTAAAATTTTTTTTATTTTAGTGTTGGCTAACATGAAATGAGGACTTTCACCAAGCCAGCTTCTTCAAGTCTTGTTTACAGAGCTTGTCATAACAGGAGATAACGATCAGATTTTATTGTCGAACGCGGAATTTATCTAAAGTTAAATAATTTCAAATTAAAAATGATTGTCGTGCTTGCAATTTTTGAAGTTCTTGGCATTGGATTATATATATAAAAAAAAAAAAAAATATATATATATATA
>JAOUQZ010000004.1:17195344-17208529 GCA_028564935.1 Neosilurus hyrtlii
TATATATGCACACAAAAGTTTAAAAAAAATTATATATATATATTTTTGTACATGTATATAAATTTTTTTTTTAAGTTTTGTGTGGTCTCAAACCAAAGAAGATATTTGAAGCTAAATTTATACTGAATTTACATTTCTGAGGTTAATGCAGTTACCATTCCTTTTACAAGGCCTCGTGCCAGATGACTAAGGCTTTATTAAGGGAAACATTAGCAACTTGCCCTCCTCTGCTAAGCGTCTACCCACTACAGCTGTAACCCATTTTGGTTTTGGGCTGACACCAGCGAAGAAACTCGGCCAATTCCTGTTCTGCGCAGAGTGAAGCTACATGCATGAAACATCTAGCCTATAATTTCCTTCAAAAGATGGATTACACAACTTTTACCTGATCCGGCTGCAGCAACTTTAATTGGCCAATAACTGAACCTTGAGGGACACCAGAAGAGTTGTGCTGGGAGACAAATTTTAAATGTGTGATATTATAAAATATTATAACAGACCCTTAAAATATTCATAATGTGTTTATCAAAAGTAAGCAGAATTATCACATTCTCACAAGTTTTACACTTTGTGTAGTGAAATATCGGCCCAGTTCTACATAAACAAGTTGTTGTTTTGTAAGCGAGTTTGAGTCTAGGTTCCAGAACTTGCAGTGTGTTTAGATCAGCTGCTTGGGGAGAGAAAGGAAGCCATTTAGTTGACTTAATTCTGGTCTCGATTAAACTGCTCTTGACTTGGCAGTGTGTATGAAGGCATTATAATCGTGGGACTGGGAACATTTTAATGGCACAATGTTTGCACCATGGGGTGCTCCAGTCCTGTAAAATGACCACATGTTCTTTGGTTTTTATATTTCCATGTAGGGCAGTCAGACTTAATGACTCCTATAAGATGCCTACTTGTACTGGTATGGAGCCAATGAAAGAGGAGTTAACGTGTTGTCAGGAAATTATGTGGGATTCAGACATCATAAAGGCGTTCGTATTCAGGAAAAGAGTGAAAACTGACCCAATAATAATGCGTTTTGGTTTTATTGTACATGGAAATAAGTTAAGCAGCATGGTGGTGTAGTGATTAGCACGTCTGCCTTTCAGCAAGTAGGTCCTGTGTTCAAGTCAAATGCCCGGGCATTTCTGTGTGGAGTTTGCATATTCCCCCTGTGCTTGTGTGTGCTTCCTCTGGGTACTTTGGTTTCCTCCAACAGTCCAAAGGCATGCATGTTGGCTAATTGGCTGTTATAAATTGCCACTAGGTTTGGGTATGAATGGCTTTGTGTGTGTCTGTGTTGGCCCTGTGATTGTCTGGCAAACTGTGCTCAGGGTGCACTCTGCCTTTGCCCAGTGTCGGCTGAGACAGGCTCCAGCCTCCCTGCGACCTTAGTAAGCGAGGAAGGAGGAAGTGAGTGAAAATAAAATGAGTCCAATCAGATAGAGTTTAGGCTAATATGTGAATTCTTTGAGCTACATGACACCACTTTATGTGCATCATTTCAAACAGTTGCTCATACTGCGTGATTAACGGAGAGAAACAGCATGCCGCCCCTCCCACCCACAGAGCATAGCTGGTTTTGCTCCCTTGGCTGCCAGTCATTGATGGCTGAAGCGTCATAAGGATTTGAAAACTAGTTCTGACGATACGGTGAAAGTTTTTCTGTTGTTGCGCTTGTTGATTATAACAGGTTATGCGTCAGTGCTGGTTTTCAAACGGTTTAGAAATTATTACTCTGTCATAATGTTTAGCTTTCTTTTTGTTCTTAGTTTCGTTTGAGAATGAGTCACTATCAGAAAGAAATGAGCTGTCGGGAGTAAATTTTTGTGGTATTTAGCAACGAGTCTCTTCAATTGTGATCCAACATCAAAGATTTTGGTTTTTTTTTTTGTTACCAGATATATTTGGAGCATCAATTTGCAAAGTTGACATAGTTACCACCTTGTGTTGCCACTGAAAACAAAGCATTACTGTAGACATTGATAGTATAAATTAGTCTAAACATAATTCAAGGGCTCGGTGCCATAACCTGCTAATTCTATACATGATGAAAAATGAGGTAGTATCATTTTCGACAATAGAGGTCTCTTCCCATATGCTAAAAGTCATTCCAAAGTAGACAATTGCATCTTCTTTGCAGCTAAAATTTCAAATCATGTGATAAATATGACTTAATCGTATTTTTTCCAAAATCAAAAATTTGTGATTTGGCAGGTTATGGCACTAAGACCTTCGGTTTTATATACTCACTCACTCATTTGCTGAGGCGCTTAATTCTACTAAGGTTGCGTGGAGGCTGGAGAAGACGGGGTACACCCTGAACGGCTCGGCAGAATATTGCCGGGCCAACATGCAACTATACACACTCACATATAGGGACAATTTGGAACAGCCAGTTAGCCTACTGTGCATGTCTTTGGACTGTGGGAGGAAACCGACATACCTTGAGGAAACCCACGCAGGCACGGAGAGAACATGCAAACGTCACATAGAAACGCTCGAGCCCGGGACTGGAACCCAGGTCCTTCTTACTGTGAAGTGGACATGCTAACGACTACACCGTCATGCCGCCACATATGTCATGTATATCTCTTTGTAATTGTTTTTAACTTACCTGAGCGTTAGCGTCCATGTTCATGCAGTGCGGTTTATTTAATCTTTGTCCTCAGTCATTTACTTTTGATTACACGGTTCAAAACCAATCATGAAAGGTTAGAATGTTACCTCTGCTTCTAAAGGTTGGATATGCCTCTAATGACCCTGTATAATGTGGTATAAGGCACCAGCCTCCCCTGCAACCCTAATTAGGATTTAAGTGGTTTAGGCTATGAAATTTGGTATAAAGGCATATTTGATGGACTACATGGTTCCAGGTAAAATAAGAGCAGCTATTTTTAGCTGTTTTATGAGCACGAATGTTTCTTCTTGGATAAATGCGTCAAATTTGATTGAAGTCGATATGCTTTGCATTACGGTTACGCTTTTTTCCCTTGCCAGTGATTTTGTTTAGAAATAATGCATCGCTCTTACTTCGCAGCACAGGCTTTTATGTAATAAAACACATGCATACGGATTATTTTAGCAGAAACATGTCCACTCCTGCCCACTAAATCAGGAGCAGGAGTCGAAATGAGAATGAAATGAAGAATACATTTATTTCCTTTTTTTTCCCCCGATGCACTTCAGAAGCGTAACACCGCGGTAGAAAAGTCCAGATCTCTAGTGAACCGAATTAGTATTTCAACTTTATAGAACATTAGCTCCCCTTTATGAAGGTGATAACAGATGAGATCAATGATTTTAATCCCGTATGAATGGGCAAAGTTCATCGTTTTAAAAGTTGCCACAAACACTTAAACCTCCCATTACTCGTTTGCCAAACTGCTTAATCCTACTACTAGGGCCACACAAGGCTGGAACCTATCTCAGCCGACACTGGCCGAAGGTGGGGTACACCCTGAAGAGCAGGCTAGACCATTGCACACACACACACACACACACACACACACCCACCCACCCACCCTAGGGGCAATTTGGAACAGCCAATTAGTGTAATGTGCATGTCTTTGGACGGTGGGAGGAAACCGGAGCACCCTGAGGAAACCCACCCAAATGCAAACTCTACACAGAAATGCTCTTGGGACTCGAACCCAGGACCTTCTTGCTGCGAGGCGGATGTGCTAATCACTATGACGCCCATCAGTATGTTCTTGTAGTATCGTTTTTTTTTTAATAACCGCTTTTCTGGGTGGTTTTTAATAAAATGTATTTTTTTTAAAGTTGACCTATTTACTTATTTGCCGAACCACATAATCCTACTACGGTCGTGGAGATGCTGGAGCCTATCTAAGGCGACACTGACCGAAGGTGGGGTACACCCCGAACAACATGCCAGACCATCGCAGGGCCAACACTCACACAACCATTTACTCTCATATCCACACCTGGGGCAATGTGGTACAGCCCGTTACGTGTCTTTGGACTGTGGGAGGAAATCGGAGTACCTGGAGGAAACCCTCACAAACAGGGGAAGAACGTGCAAGCTCCACACAGAAACAACCTGAGACCAGGACTCAAACCCAGGAGTTTCTTGCTATGTGGTGGACGTGCTAAACACTAGGTCACGGGCTTCCCTCAACTATCTTCTGTAATATAATAATAATAATGAAAATGTTAAAATAAAACCAGTTTTGCAGTGCTAAAACTTTAACGCCTAAAGCAAATTTCACAACTTTTTGTTTGGACGATGAACTATATTTTTAACTCCGATATTATAATGAAATAAGAACATTATATAAAATGTTTTGTCACACTGTTGTATAACATCTCAAGCTATTTCTCTTCCTGGCTTAGGTGTCACGGGGCTTGTTTGATGATTGATGCCAACACAAATATAATATTTGCCCTTTTTTGAGAAGGAAGGTACGGTAGAGAGATGGTCTTCTTACCACGAACCTTGAAAAGCAGTTAATTACACCACATTCCGATAACATCTCTCACAGTGTGAAGAGGGACGGCCATGGCAGGGGTGTGTGGGCCTCCTGCAGGGTGCGTGATGTGAACAGAACCCTTACCCCGCCCCCCACCCCCAAACTGTAGCTGGCTTGGATCTTTGTCTAGCCATGAGTATGGATCAGATTAGCCAAATTAGATGGGCTCCATAGGCATGCAGTATTTGTTCCTAGTATGAGCTGGCAGGGAGGGGGTATACGGGTCTCGATCCCTACAGGGCCGAAATCAATTTCGGAAATATAGCCAGAAAACAAGCTTTTCCCTGTTATGACCTGTAGCAGAACTATAAACATGGCCATTCCCAGGACCCTGCTGGCATGGACCCCACGGAGAGCACCCCTCCCCCATTGGTCTTATAGACTGTGTACCATAAACACGAAGAGGCTTTGGGGGGGGGGGGGGGGGTCCCTTTTTGCTACCCATTCATGCAGCTAATAATGCACGGTATAGGGTTTCCACCAGTGCTGAGGTGTAGTTTGACCTTCCAGGGTAGCTTGTGAATAGAAGTTGTTGCTTGTGAATCGGGTTGATCGTGCCGTGTTGTGTTGTGGAGGCTGTACCCTTGACCGTGGCCTTTGCTAAAGGGGAAGACGAAGAAAAGAAACGAAATCTCTCTGTCTCTTGTCATCCTAGTGCAAGTTGATCCTTCTGCTGCTCTTGTTTGTATGGCGTCGTGCACACTTAAGACCGCAGGATATTTTCTGGCACACGATGATAGATCTGTAGCTCACAGGTGGGCAGATGACCAAAGAAGGAACTGCAAGAACAAAAGGAAGGAAAGTCGGAGGGCCACTTGACCACAGTCATAACAATATGGTGATAACATTTTCACAAATAACATCTGTTACAAACAAACATCAGTTTTCACTGTGGTTTTAACAGAAAGCTGGAATAATGTGCTTCATAAATATCATAATATGGTCTCTAAAGCAAGTTTAATTACAATAAGCAGGAAAAACATGTTCGTATTTTTATAACTGAGCAAGAGGGTGGCGTAGCGGTTAGCACATCCTCCACACAGCAAGAAGGTCATGGGTTTGAGTCCCTGACTCTCGTTTCTGTGTGGGGATTGCATGTTTTCCTCATCGTTCCATGGGTTTCCTCTGGATACTCTGGTTTCCTCCCACAGTCCAAAAACATGCATGTAGGCCAATTTGCTGTTCCAACTTGCCTCTAGGTGTGTGTGTGTGTGTGTTGGCACTGCGATGATCTGGCGAGCTGTTCAGGGTGTACCCCGCTTTCACCCAGCGTCGGCTGAGATAGGTTCCGTTCTCCCGGTGACCCTAAGAAGAATAAGCGGTTCGACAAATGAGTGATAATTGTATTTTTATAATGAGGAATTCACTCGGAAGTGACAGTATTGTATTAAAAATAGTAATTTTAAACATATTATCCAAGATCCTATGGTTCTTATCTTATACATAAGAACATACGTATATTTTATTTTATTCTATATATTTTCTTATTTCAATCCTTTTGCTTTTTATATAGATCTTATATTTATTCGACCTTTGCTTTTTCTTGTTACTTGATAGTTTATTCTATACATTCTGGACAGTCATACTAAGCATTTCACTATACATTGTACTGTGTATAATTTGTATATGACAAATAAAATTTGAATTTGATCCATGTAAAAATTCTGCTGAAATCACACCTGCATCTATGGCGACCCGTTTACCATGTACGAATATGGGTGGTGTTTATTTTTTTTTTCTGGGCTAGAACTCTTTATCAAACCTGACAGTTATTTCGCTTAGGCAGTGTATTTGTGCCATTTGATAATTTGAGATTTCTGCATAAAATTTTTATGTTCCCACGACAACCAATTTCACATGAAGAAAATATAGGCTGTGTTTATTTCCAGGCCAGAAGTCGGAAACCATTTGCGGTTTCTTTGCTATCCCCCTGGCATATCATGCGGGGGAGGTATAGGCATCATTATGTCCATCCGTGCGTACAGATATGGGTGGCTATTGTTTCCGAGCCAGAACTCGAAAACTGTTTCAGATTTCTTCATCAAACTTGGCGGTTACTGTGCCTTTTGATATTTGGGGATTTCTGCAATTCAAGTTTTCTGACATGTGGAGGTCAGGGGTGATGTGTCGTCTCCTGATGACTTTTGCTTTTAATATCCCTCAGTACCAAGCATTCAGCCAAAAGGTTTAGGAAATTTGTTTCAGTAGAAAGAAAAGAAGCTCTAAATCTCTAATCTCTTTAGCCACTGATTTTACAATATTTGAAAGTCTTTCCCCACTATACAGTAGAACCCTAGTTCTACTGTATAGTGTAGTACACTGTAATTTCTATGTTATGCTATATTTAACTTTTCGTACATGCAATTTTTCCCACGTAGACAATCCTTGTGCACATCTCCTTATATGGTCTCTATAGAGAGCTCATAAGAGGCTTTTTGGTGACCTTTGGTGAAGATAAATAAATCATACTCACAGGTGTGTGTAATTAGAGGTAAGCATCAGGTCACGCAAAATTTATTCCTTGCACCTACACCATCACAAAGCCTTAATAAAATAATACCATGCCTCGAAATGTTCTTGTGCTTGACATGAATGTAATCAGAGAGGATTTACTTTCTTTTATAAGTACGCTTCCCCCACAGCTATCATGTTACCCGCCTGTCTTGCCTGGCAGCTCCCTGTTTTCCTGTAGAACCCCAAGACTACATCCCTGCTCTATTGTCTGTGGAGTTTGGTATGCATGTCCAAGGCGTGTAGAGAAACACCTGTTTAGCCATGTCCATGTGAATATGATTTCTCTGGTGGGGGGGGAACAGCTGGAAAAACAGGCCACTTCCTGCATAGGATGGGTCCCCACTGCTTGGCGGCAATAGGGGTGCCATGAAAATATCCGTGACGGTGCAGAGACTTGTCAGGCAAAGACTACTGTTGGGTTATGGTAGGGTTGACAGGTTTTCGTGTTGTGTTACCCTTAGGGAGGCCAACAGCTGGATGTCATAAGCTCATTATTAGATATTTGCCAAGTCTTTGAAACACCCATTCGTCTAAGACCTGGTGCTGATTTATTTAACTTGGTTAATTTCTGGTTGTAAGTTGAATAAATGGGCAAGATAGTTGTACTTGGGTCATCTGATGTCCAAGGCCTATGTAAGCATGAAATTAAGTTTTTGTTGGTAATCTTGTAAAGCAGTGGTTGCTAATCCTCTCTTATGAACATATTACTTGCCAGTAATGTCAGAAAACTGAACGTTTATATCATATTCATTCAGTACACAGCTAAGCTCTTGCTGTTTGTTCACCGGTGACTTGTACCTGCTTCTGTAGTCGGTGGAATGGTGTGTTCAGATTTAATTTCATTCATGCTTAGAAGCTGAGCAGACCGACACATTATATTGTATGTTTGTTGTTCATGTAAGAGCACTGTTGCTAGGCAACTAACAGACAGAACACCAAGCATGGTAGTAGTAGCAGCGCAAAGTCTACTGAAATGACAACAGAGATTTTTAAAATAATTAATTAAATAAATCGAAATTTTAGATATTAACATTACCCTCATATCTGTAGGCAAAGAATGAATCTTTTTTTATAAGGCTAAAAAATGGTGACCTGGAAAAAATCTAGCGTATTTACATATTTAATTTTATGAGGAAAGGGTTAAAACCCAGCATGTGGTGTCAACCCATTAAAGTCTTAACCAGAATACCTTACTGACAAGCTCATGGTCTCAACCAGACAGGTGGTATTCATCAAAAGGATGAACTCTTTAATGTGTCGTGGTTCGCAAGCGGTCATCCATTCACTGCTCCTGACTTAACCCCTCTGTGGGTAGGAAAATTAATGGAGACTGTATGGAATTACAGCTGAAGACAATAGAGCCCCATCATTTTAAAGGTTATTAAAACATCACAATACGTTTGAACACAAGCTCATCTTTCTAACTCAGAGAAGCTGGATATCTTTTTTTATACACTAAGATGTTTTTTGCACATATAAATCAGTAGATGGTGTCCACACACACACACACACACACACACACACACACACAAAGCTTGTCAGCCTGTGATTAAAGTGGAGATGTGATCCAGATCTCGAATTTAGGATAAGACAACAGAGATAGCTTTACCTCTAGAGAGTGCAATCAAATTTGTTTTGACTGGCATCAGTAGCACGCATCGACCTGTATAACGTGATACACGATCAACCAAATATTACGTGAGCGTCCATTCTCTTGAGTTAACAATGTCAAATGCGAGAGAACTTTTTTTTGGCGGTGAAGTTTACAAAGAAAGATGTTTCTGGGGCTTCATTTAGCTACACCAAGGTCTCCTAGCACTCCGTTTGTTAACGGAAAAGGTGGTGTGAGTGCTGTGGATTGCCAGTGGGAACAAGGCGATACTTCTGAAGCAGTAAGTTGTCCATATGCATGTTAGCTACTGCATGTTATGTAATACGATGTTTTTCGTAGAAATCCTACCGACATTAGCATTGTTTTAATATAGAAACTGTCATTATACTCCTAAAAATATAAAGGTCTTATAACATGATGTAATGGCTTAAGTGTGATGCAAATTTTAATAAAAAAAAAATGCTGCACTGTAGCATATTGTGTAATAATTATAATAAATAATTAAATATTATTATGAAATAATTGAAGCAGGCTAAAATTCTATTTACAGCGTATCTTTTGTTAAATTTTTTGTTAAGACTGTGTACTTTACTCAGGATTTATGTGGGTTGATCCGTTTTCTCCAGATACGTGTTGAGTGCATGTATAAGTCCTCTTTTTCACTTTATCGCCTGCTCCCAGCCATCTCTCACGGTTCTCTCTGTTTTTGGCTTTGGGAAAGTCATCCGGCCCGCGCCTTGCTTGTAATTACAGTCTGCGTATCGACTATCATGACTGCAAAGACAGTAACAACAGTGTCTAGTTGTGCATTTCGATGTACTCTTGGTGAAATTTTTACAAATAATATAAAATATTATGCAGATAAAGCTCCCCAAGCCACCAGTCAAACTGTGCGCTGACCCATGTCGCTTGTACAACTTGGCTATGAAAACAAAGGCATGCGCACTGGTATGCTCTATTTTCAGCAACGCGGAGGCGTCGCTGATGCATGCTATTGGCCTTGGTATGAAACATAGATAGAGGATCGCTGTTCAGGAGCAGGGCTGTTTGCTCTATAGCTACCATATTTTCTGGGCTTTTTGTTTTACAACAGATGCTGCAGTTTATACAGAGGACCAGATTTTGTATTAGCAATGTACATATTTTAATAATCCAAAACTTAATATTAACTGAAGCACGAGGTTCAATCTTATTCCTTTATAATATTTAAACAAAATAAAAAAATTGTTATATAGGATCAACAGTACTTAATGTTAAATTGCTGGCGAGGACAGTTTTTGAGGCACTGTACCCCTAATTTGTCTGTTTGTCTTCCTGAGGTATTTAACTGTCTTAGAATGTAAACCTGAGTGTTTTCACTCCATCCACCCCCAAGCCAGAATCTCTTCCTAGTGTCTCTCGACGTTTGTTAGCGATCATGTCTGGCCTTGAGAGATGAGAAGTCATATGTAAATGAGCTTTGTTTCTTTAATTCTGTCAGGGCTATGCTGGAGGTCACCAGCGCATTTATTTATTTATTTGTTTGTTTGTTTGTTTGTTTGTTTATTTATTTATTTATTTATTTATTTATTTATGATTTTATTTTATTTTATTTTATTTTATTTTATTTATTTATTTGTTTATTTGTTTATTTGTTTATTTATTTATTTATTTATTTATTTATTTATTTATTTAAATACCAACTAGTAGGTAAATATCCACCGACTCACAGCCATGATTTAAAAATCCCAAGCCGAGCCCATCCCTCACCACCCAGCATGAAGGCAGTTCTTTGTGTAGAAATAGCTTAAGGGTAAGTCAGACCTGAGGGAGCTTTTTTTTTGGAGCTTGACACTTCAGGCTCTGTCTAACAACCCTCTTTGGGGTAAGCAGAAGACTCCCACTCTTGGTAATTATTATTTGGTTGGGCGGGATATATATAAAATACTTCGGGTTCACCTGAAATTGGCGCGTCTGAAACCCAGAGCAGGAGCGATGATCATGATATCATTATAATAATTATTTTTCATAATATACTCTTCTAGATAAATAGCAACAGAACAAACTGGGCAGGTGAATTAAAAAAGATTTCCCTTTTCTGTTGGCTAGTCTTGGTTAGCTGTACCAACAATCATTTCATATTCCTGTTCTTGCTTGATAGAAGTGGAACCCACTATGCTCTTGTGGTGTTGTACCCTATCCACATCAGCGTTTGATGTATCGTACCATCTCAGATGTGTTTCTACCCATCACTGTTGTAAAAGAATGGTTATCATATAAGCTATCATGATCCCCCTATCAGCTTCAACCAGTCTCACCATTCGCCTCAGATTATTTCCTGAGTGTTTTTCTGCCTTGTAGATCTGCCACTAACTGGAATTTCCCCCTCATATTTCGGTGTAAACTTTACAGACATTTGTGCATGAAAAGCACAGAATATCAGCAGTTTTTGGAATATTCAGACCAGCCTGTCTGGCACCAGCAGTCCCGTCTCCGAGATCTCATTTTTGATGTGAACGAATCAACAAAGATACAGTTTGATACTGGTGTTATAAGAGTACCGTGGCTCATTTAAGTCTCCTCCTATATTCCTGGAGGAAATAAATCTCCCCTGCACTTCCTGTGGAGTGAAAGCAGGAACGGCTTATATTTGAGTTATATTTTCCCCACCTGTCACTAGCTGATTTCCTCTTTCATTTGTATCGCCTCTCTTGTTAGTTTAATTATCCGTTTTATAAGTTCATGTTCCGTGTTGCTGCTAATTTTCCATGTTGTTTTGCTTAATGAAGGTTTGGCTGCCTGACTGCATTAGATTGTGTGTTTGTCACTCTGTATGAGTTACAGCTTTGCATCAACTTGTGCATGGACACTGGAGTTCAAGTTCTAATGTTAAATGTTCTTTCCACTGAGTATTCTATTCCCGTAAATTCATGCAATGTTGATTTGTGCAACCAACACACATCATTTGGAGATTTGGTCTAAAACCCTGCAGCCATCATGGTTAGCAGATTTGGCCTAAAACCCCTGCAGCCATCATGGCAATTTTTTTTTGTCCCAGCCAGTACTCCAAAAAAAACTAAAATTTTTACATGCTTATGCCGAGTAGTTTAATCCAGCGAGCACTGCTGTTTCTACCTGTTCTTCAGAAACTGAGACAGTCTTGTTTTGATCAGAACTGCAAGAGGGTTAAAAGCCAGATGCTGCCCGTGAAACAAATTGCACAATGTATGAAGGTAATCTGATTTAACAGCTAAGTTAAGAAACTTGATGGAGCTTTTCCTGTTTACGTCGATGGTCAGAAGGTCGTTCTTGATTCATCTAAGGAACATTTGGTTTGGTTGAGTATTATACATCAGTGATGTGCTGTGCAGTTTTTGTGTGCGCGTGTTTTTTCCTGTGGAAGAATCAGAAGGGACAGTATTGGTGTTCCTGCTCAACACTAACCCCTGTGTTGTCAGTAAAAGAAGAAAAACATAGTGATGGTTTATTTCTAGAACCACATTTGGGGCTAGTTTTCTAATCTCATCTCTTTGGGCTCAGGTTTAGTCGTGACCGATGCCTTGATGGAGCCGGAGGAAAAGGTATTTGGAGGGGCAAACTGCTCAAATGCTTGTCGTGTTTATAACCACCCCCTCCCACCATTAAAAAAGAAAAAAAAGAAAAAAAAAGTTTAAATTCCTGGCCAGAACTCAGAAACCATTTGAGATTTCTTTATCAAACTTGGCAGGTACTTCTACTAGGGAGTGTAGTGGTGCCTTTTGATATTTTCTGCGATGTAGAGATCAGCAGATGTGTAAAGTACTCTGTTTTTATATAGCTGATTTCACACACGTGAACACGAATGTCTGAATCACATGATTGGAAATTACTGAGACTTCACCCTGCCAGTTCCCAGTGTAAAGTCAGTAGAACCAGCCCACCACAAAGGAGGTATGGGTGAATGCTAGGGCCATTATCCATCCATAGGGAACATAACTTATTATAAACAGGTGCTCAGTGAATATATGTTTTGTGCACGAATGCTGAATGTAATTACTTTTACTGTTTGGGTGGAGAATTTTATAGGCTTAGGTGCTATTATGATGCACAAAGATGTACTTATAAAATAATTTAATCCCAAACCTGCTAGTCCTGGGGTTTAAGTTGATATTTTTTTTTCTTTCTTAAATAAAGAAACTCTCAAAGGCAAGCTGTGTGATTTGTATGGCAGTGAACACTGTGATTGGCAGTAGAACTGGCTGTGATGTAAGGGGCACCAGAGAAAAATCTTGCCTAGGGCACCAAATCGGTCAGGGACACCTCTGCATAGCGCAGTCTTAGCTTAATAAAATAGCTTCTATATATCTATATATCTATATATATATATATATAGATATATATATATATATATATATATATATATATCTGTGTGTGTGTGTAAAAATAATCACATGTTACTGTCAGTACTGTGTTTGTTTCTGTTCTTTCTTTTTTTTTAAATTCTAAAGATGCACGAGACATTAAACACCATGTCCTTTTCTTTTTTGTCTCCTTCCAGGTCCAGCTGTGGGACACGGCGGGTCAGGAGCGTTTTCGCAAGAGCATGGTCCAGCACTACTACCG
>JAOUQZ010000004.1:17208629-17221802 GCA_028564935.1 Neosilurus hyrtlii
TATATATATATATATATATAGATATATATATATATATATATATATATATATATATCTGTCTTGTTCTGATCAGAACTGCAAGAGGGTTGAAAGCCAGATGCTGCCCATGAAACAAATTGCACAATGTATGAAGATAATCTGATTTAATAGCTAAGTTGAGAAACTTGATGGAGCCCCATCTCCCGCTGAAATGCCCATTAGATGTCCTATATTTTAGTAGCCTTACTTGACCTGCAGATCTCTACTGTGTGCTCTGGCCAGGGCCCATCCTTCGCTAGACAAAATGAATTATTACAAGGCTGTGAGCATGAACTTTAAATTTTAAACCTTATGTAGAAATGCAGTTGAGTTCAATTTAAAATTGAGGATATTATGCCCATTTTTAGACTTTTAGGTTTTTTTTCTAATACCAGTGGAGGATACAAGTATGATTTCTAATCCAAAAAGCTCCTGGGTTCTTCAGAAAGCTGCTTCCCCTTCTCCCTCTGAAATGCCTATTGGATGTCCTGTTTGGCTTCCTCCTCTCATTTATGGTCTTTCCACAGAATGTGCCTGCTCTGATTGCTTAACTGAAAGCTCCATGATCAGTACTCTGCGAGGCAGACTGGGATAGGCAGCAATACTGCTATGAATTGAAAGGCAGTGAGGAAGGCCAGCTAATCAAAAGGCTGTGATGCACTAGTGTACCCCCAAAAAAACCCAAAATTTTGTTCATGACCAGCTCAAAGGAAAAATTTAAACATGTATTAACCTTGTTTTTACCTGACATGGCTGTTCAACACCGTACAACATTTATGAATTCAGAAATGTCTGAAAAGCATTGTAGATTTTTTTTTAAAGGAATATAGAAACTTATATAGAAATCCAAACATAAATGTATTTTTTTTTATATACATTCAGTTTCTTTACCTTTTTTATGCTAAAAGTATGCAAACTTTTGCACCTGAGTGTATGGCATAATATATAATGGAATGCATGATCCAGTGAACTTGCAGGTGTGGGGAAAATGAAAGATGCAGGCAGAAGTCTGTCTGTCCCTCAGTGCCTTCTTTCTTCCCCGGGTGCTGGTATGCAGGATCGGTAGACATAGTGTTGACATCATTTCAGAGTGAATTTGAGGGAAAAAATCTCAGACCTGCCAGGTGCAATCCTTCTTTGCATTTAGAGATTCCTTCAGTCTTTCCAGACAGATTTACAGCTAGAGAAACCCCAACCTAGAAGCCTCACCAAAAAAAGTAATTCTATAATCTCAGTGAAAGAACACAGGGTTTCAGGGTTTCATTTCATTCATGTCGAGAACATTGCGGTTCTAAAGCGTTCCCATTAAAGCTAAGTGTTTAATCCACTTCACTTGGCAACTAAGCCTAATTTATACTTAAAAGGAAATTGTTGAAGTGCTCTTTAGTTATTTTGGGGTTTGTAATGAGTCACAAAGTCTCTAATTAATGTTTATAATGTTGAGAGCCTGCAACTATCAACTTCGCCTGCAACTATCAAGATCGCAGGTATGAATTCAAGTTCATGCCGCAGTCATCCACAACCGGGAGTCCATGGGATCTAATTTGCTGAGCTCTCATGTGAGGGAGGGATGACATATGCTCACCTTCGTGTTACTTATGGTGATCTGGGTGTCTGTGAGCTCATTTGTACAAAGAGGCATATATTGTTTCCCCTCCGACTGTGTTACTCTGCCTCCGAATGCGATTGCGCAGCAGTTTGTAAAGATGCAGGTGGAAGCGCAGGGGGCATACTTGGCCCCTCCCTGGTTGGAGGTGGGTGTATGTGACTGGTGGGAATTAGACATAACTAAAGCTGGGGTGGGGGGGGGGGCTGGGGGGGGGGGGGCTATCACCAAGTTGTCACTGCAGTCCCCCCAGTGCACCTAGCTGGGTTATCAAAGACCAGCCATGCCTCTCACTGTCTGTGGTGAGATTCATGTAAAAGAATAATTGCTGTTGTTCGTAAAGAAAAGGCCATTGGGTTGCCGTCAGTGTGTTGATGCCCCGCGATGGCCTGGTGAGCTGTACAAGGTGTATTCTGCCCTTGCCCAGAGTTGGTTGAGATGGGCACCAGCCTCCCCATGACCCTAAAGAGGATTAAGCTGTTCAGAAAATGAATGAATAATTGCTGTATTCATCATTAAAATCACAACAGAATTGGTGCTGAGTATAATGGATGATTCCAAAAAATGTATGCCTTGGAATTTGGGTTTTAGGGAAACTTTTTCTTTGTAATTTTATCCTTTTGAAACCAGTTTATTTCAGTTTGACTGATGAATTCAGTTTGTCACATGACCCCTTTCAGACAGGCCATGACTGTGATGTTTGCAAGTGCTTTTCTTCTCAAGTGTAAATCAGGCTTCAAGTTCCTTGGCTGGCTGCTCGTTCGCCGACACCCCTGGATTCCTGATCGCTTCTGTCCTCAAGCTTATTGAATGTGCCTTGTTTTGCCCTGCTCTGTGGGAACTAGCGCCTTCATTTCCCATTCGCATCACACACACTGGCTCTGTCCCAGCATGGGACGTGCCTTCTGGATTGGGACTGACTGGTGTCTTTATGTGCCATGAGCAATGTCTGGATGAATGAAGGATTCACACCGCAGGGGGTAAAAGCGTGCAGAGAAGCCACGGATTAAAATTTAGGGATGCCTGTCATTTACTTGGAAGCATAGTCTGACTGGAGAAGGGATTTGGAAAGTGTCTTAATTCGAATTCAGTTCATAAAGTAAAAGAGAAGGTCTTGACGTGCTTAAGGAAGGGTCTACTTGATTGGTGCCAAGCAGCCCATGACAAATCTCATCTTCTTACATATAGTTTATTGGTGCTGATCTTTATTACTTTCTTTAACTGGGGAATCGGTCAACAAGTAGAGGCAGAGAGGTCAACAGGTCATTGGCAATATAGAGAGCGCAGCCCACCTGTCTATCTCCATCATCGTCTTACCTGTTGACTGAAGAAGCCAAGTGCCCTGAAAGCCCCCTGTAGTTGCTAAGGTCAAGATTTAAGGACAAAGTAAATATTACCTACTTTAAATCATCATAAAAGAGAACCTCATATCCCAAGTGCACAGTGCTTGGCCTATGTCTACAGTCCACCTGTATTCTGCACAGCTGGCCTTCACAGACACAGAGCAGATCAAGCAAATGACATTGCTGAAAGTAATGGGCTCTTTCTTCTTATTTACCCCATTTTTAATGGTAGAATGGTGGTCTTCAATCATTGCAATCAGCAAACATTTTCAAGGCATTGCCAGTCAAAAGGCTCAGCATGCCAGGACACACTAGTGTGGCCAAAAAAAAAAATTGTGAAAATCTTGTGCTCAATCCGCCCAGAGGAAAACCGGGAGTCCATGGGAACTAATAGGCTAAGCTCTCACAGGAGGGATGGCATACGCTCCCCTGTCACTCTCAGCAATCACTAGCCTATAGGATAGGGGCGGATAGCGCTTTCCCGAGTTCGTTAGGCCACTTCTAAATGCACATGTGCAGCAATTCATAAGGAGACGGGTGGTAGCATCGCATGTCACGTAGAGGGCATGTGCCTGCTTATGCCTCTTCCTAGTTGGTGGTGGTTGTATGTTATAGGGAGGCAATACTTGATGGGTGGGAATTAGATACAACTAATAAGGAGAGAAAAACGGTGGTGGGGTAGGGTGGTGTTGGAAAAACAACAATCACCAAAGGCAAGGTGAGGTGGATGGTTAGGGTAGCGGGTTTGGGATCTAAAGGTCGCTGATTCGATTCACAAAACCAGCAGGAAAAAATGTGTGGCGGGAGTGTGGTTGAGCAAGGCACCCTAATCATTAACTGCTCTCCAGGCGCCCCAGTGTGTGGCAGTCTTCTGCTCCAAGTGCGTGTGTTACTGAGGCAGTAATTTCCCTTGTGGAATTAGTACAGTATAGCAAAAAATGCTGCTGAAGACCTAATACTGAACCAGGGATCTCTGAGTACTCCTACCCCCAGCACCACCATGCCACCCTATATATAATACAATTTCAATAATCTTTAAAAAATACTTGACTCTATTCCCCTCTGACTGACAATAAAATTAGTTGATATTATAATGTCGAACTTTCCTTTCCTCCCCATTTCACCAGCCAAAGTCAAATCCCCCAGTGTCTACACCCGTCACAAAGACATAGCCATAGGCAACGATTACAGAAAGAAAGAAAAAGCAACAGTTAGATCTTCTTACTTTTACTGTGCATTCATTTTATGTCATGTCAGACTTTCTGTGATTACACGATAGTGGCTCAGACGTTCTGCTTCTTGTCAGTTAAAGGTGATAATTGGTGCTTTTTGATGTTTTATCCCAGATAATAACGCATGTGGCTGTATCGTGAGGCTTAGGCAGGTTTTGTCAGGTCAATACCAGTGGCTTCTGGTCTCATTCATATTTACTGTGCTAGAAGTGAACAGAAGGTGCTCATTGGATGGTTAGTGTGGTTATAGTGCCTTTTACATGTGCTGCTGATTTAATTAGCCACTAATTATCCTTCTGGTTTGTCACAGACCCTGAAATTCAATCGCGGTGTTGAAAGCATGATATTTTTAGTTGCGTCTTTGATTACTTCTATGTAAGGTTTGAATGTTCATGGTTGGTCACACTAGGGGCAATTTCATAATGCACAGTAATAATAATAATAATGTATGAATACGTTATAATGGTAACAACCTTATTTTAGGTTTTGCGAATACATTCCTGTATGTTTTGTAAAGGGTAAAAAGTGTTCGCCACCCTGCCCTGTTTTCACTCTGTTCCCACTTTCCTCAGCACTTTGCGTACAGTCTGCGTCCTTCCATTTCACCAAAGAGCCGAAATCCCAGGATGCATTGCACGGACGCAGTGCCATGTTGCGGTGCGAGGTCAACGATCCTAGCGATGTCATCTACAGCTGGCTTCAAAGCGGTCAGCCCGTCTCTGACTCAGAGCGCCGCTTTCAGGAAGGAGGCAACCTGAAGTTCACTGCCATCGACCGAACCATGGACTCCGGCAACTTCCAGTGCGTGGCCACCAAAAATGCAACAGGAGAAGTGGAGCGCACAAGTGAAGCCAATTTCAACATCAAATGTAAGCTGGATATTCCTGCATCCCAAAAACTCTGTAGTCTAACCACCCCACCCTCAAATATTTTTGTGACTTGCATCTGCTGCCACATTAAACTACACTATGCTGGTCTATAAAAGCACACATGTAAACCATTGATGAGGTGGGGTTTTTTTTGTTGGGGTTTTTTTTTTTTTTTTTTGGTCCCACCCTTTCACCACACTGGCTCTGCAGTAAACCAAACAGCGCCGGCATGAGAGAAAGTTATTTTGGGCCAGCAAAGGGGGCACACAGAGCGCCCCTTTATACATCTTGCCAAGATTAATTGCTTGAAATGCAGCAGCTAGCCACTTGTGTTGGATAACATGGAAGGTCAGCTAAAAAGCGGGGCCTGTTTTCCCTAAGGGTGCAAAACATGACCACATGGCCTCAGTGAGGGAGTTTGAAACTGATAATAAGACAGTAGGCTCTTAATAAACTAGTTGATTGGATTTTAACTCCTTTTTTAAAAAATATTTTTTTTTCTGCTTTTCATGCTACAGGGTTGGAAAGTGGTGGCGTGATACTTCAGAGTCCAGCCTCAGAAGCTGAGATCGAGAGCTCGTCGTCTGTGATGTTACGCTGTAGCATTGACGGACACCCACGGTGAGGGTTTACAGAGGAATTTTTGTTTGGTTTCTAGTAGAGATAAATGAATTGATTGTCAATCTATTTTTTCTCTCTATCTCTATCTTTCTTTATCAGGTTGTCTTAAAACAAGGATACGATTATTATTATCTTTATAAAAAAAAAAGCAAAAGAAAAAAAGCTTAAAATTAGAAAATGTGTGCAGAAATACACTATAAGGACAATTTTTATACACACTCAAATGTGTTTCCTGAGTGTTGGACGCCAAGTTCCATTCGTCTTTGCTCTTATGGGCAGTTCCACCATGACAGATGTTACATTTGTAAGGCCATTTTACACTAATAGTTCAAGCCATAAGTCCCTAATCTGGTGTATGGGTGTAGTTAAGGTCTTGAGGTATTTAGACAGGGAAGAAAAGATCTTCAATGATTCTTCTTTATTTATTTCTTCTTCTTTTTTTAACTGAAAAAGATTTAGGTGTGATGGACATTACAAGAAAAAGACGGATGAAAATTTCATAAAATTTATTTCAAAATTCTCTGAAAACTTGCATTGAGACATGATTGTGAACTCGAGGTATAAAGGGGGAGGAGGCTTGCTGAAATACTGACTGTAGTAGAGAACAAGAAGTGAGGCACTTAGCAGCAGTGGCTTCAGGGTCGTGAATGATTCTGTGCTGGATATCACGTGACGGACGTTACATCTGATTCATTAACATGACTTCCAGACAAAAAGTTTTTTTTTTTTCTGAAGTATTTTACTAATTTGCTTTTGAAATGATGAAATTATCCCATTATTGATGATTTTACATCCACCCTTTGATGCATTTTTGGGTTTAAAATCATTTTAGGAAATCCCACTAATGGATCCATGCCCAACCTTTCTAGAGGTGCATGTAACGAGAACATGATTTCAAACCCGAAAATCAATCATAATAATTAAACAAATGACAAAACAACATCATTTGAGGTTAACGGACTATGGATGGGCATCTGCAGTGAGTCAAAGATAAGAAACCTCCCGCCCCATTGTCTCAGATTGCATCCACCGTGGTTCATGTAGGTGGCTAGAGCTCTTTCTCTTGGTCATGATAGAACAGGTTTTAGGCTCTTAGTTCTATTCATTCATTTTCTGAACTGCTTAATTCTAATTAGGGTCGCGGGGAGGCTGGTGCCCATCTCAGCCAACTCTGGGCGAGGGCAGAGTACACCCTGGACAGGTCGCCAGGCCATCACAGTCTCTTAATTCTAGTGAAGGGAAATTGTAACCTGAAAGCAGATGAAGATATTCTGCACAATTGTGTGCTCTCAACTTTGTGGCACCAACTTTGGGAAGAAGCTACATGTGGGTCTGATGGTCAAGTGTTCCTAAATTTTTGTCCATAGAGTATGTTTAATGTTCTTATGTTTGTTCTTAATTAATGAATGAATGTCTATTGAGGGCTATTAGAATTATAATTTATTTAAGATATCTTCACCTGTGTTTTTTTCCCCCACAGTACAAATGAGATGTTCAACTTGGCCAGTGGCTTTAAAAATAAATATATAAGTATTAAATTACAAAATATTAAATATCTGATCTTTTTATAATTAAAGTATACTGCAATGGGATTTAATTTTGTATTTAGATTGATGAATATTTAACTTCTGGGCAAATAAAAGTTGAAACAAATAAAAAAATGATGTATACATTTAGGCACTGTTTAAAAACGGTGCACTGGATAGATGTCTCTATGTGTCCGAGCCTGGATTTGCTTTTTAGCAGAGCTCGCGCACGGCGCACCATTGATGGGGAGAAAGCATTTAACCATTGCGTTGCTTTTGGAATGTCAAGACATTTTCGTTAATCTTCCTTATGTAGTTGTACTCACCAAGCCCAAGGAATAAGGCTTATAACTACTATCCTCCCCATAGATGAACGTGCCCAAGTTTGGTTGCAATAAGTGCTTCCCTTCTTGAGATATTTACTTTATTTTTTCTTAATAAAACTTATAGTATATGTCCGGCCGTCCCACCGTCCTTCTGGCATACATGTACACATGGGAACTCTGTGTTGTTTAAAAAAATATTACATCTGGGAAAATGAAAAAACCTGAGAGAAATTTTCTGGGAGAGAGCAGTATAGAGAACAAGAAGCGTATAATACTCGGGGCACCATTAGACATCAAATATGATGTCATCGTTAATGACATGAAACTAGTTTTAGCGGGAAACTGGCGCATGCACATCTGGGAACTTGACCAATACATTTTGACAGACTGAATACATTTTATTACATTTTTTTTAGATTGTTGAAGTTGGATAAACATTTTTCTCTAGCTGTGAAAGAAAAAATACAAGTTAAAATTTATTCAAATTATTATTTTCAAGTTCAAAACAAGTTATTAAAATGAATTAATCTTGATATACGTAGGATACGTGTACGGGGTTTGAGAGCTTCCATGAAAAACTTGTCAAGTAAGGGAAACGTATTGGAGCTCTGCTTTTAAGCAGTACCTAAATCTGTATATTAACATCTTTCCTTTAATGGGCTGATTTCCACTTTCATTTACATCAGCTATCTTTTTACATTAATTAATTATATTTAACAACCTCATGCTCTGTCAAGCTTCTGATTTCAGCCTTTGCTCCACCAACTTTTATTTACCCATAAGTTTATCTGCCTACCTGATTTAAACTCTGTGTGTGTGTTTTTTATTCTGTGCAAGTCTGAGTGGTGGTCTATGAGCCTCTATTTTAAGGGTTTCGGTTTGAATATTAATATTAAATTAATAATAATAAAATGTTTAATTATTGTCATGCAAGTCAGCAATACAGCAACTCTGCAATGCACCAGCCTTATTGGGTTTCCTGTGGTGGGTGCAAGAGACGGACACGGGACAATCATTCAAGCTATGTCCCTTGATAAGTGTGCTTCACTCAAGAGCACTGCTGAAACCTACATTTTCTAATTTGATGCATGCCATAAAAGTAACAACAGAATAGCAAACAAAGTTTTGAAATGAAAAGTGGATAAACACCACAAGCACAGAACATCCTTCACTTGGTGTCACTCATAAAATAGTGTATTTTAGGCTAAAAATGTGTATTTCATGCTTGTTTCTAGTGTGTTTTGAGCCCAGTAAGGGCAGTGGGATGTCTGCCAAATAAATAAATAAATAAACAAATACAAGTAATATTTTTATAAAGGATCTCTTGTCATTGTTCTCTTCCTGAAACCTGCAGGCCGACAAATCGCTGGTACAGAGACGGAGTGCTTTTAGCAGAAAAGAGCCACAAGATCAACAATAAAGAGCGAATGCTGACGCTCCCCAGTGCCAGTCCTGATAACAATGGTGTCTACTACTGCTGTGCCAAAAATGCTGCTGGCCAAGTGTGCAGCAGCACCAACTTCACCCTTAATATCATAGGTGTGCTTTTATTTTTGGAAGGAGTGTAGATACAGTTAAAGGCTCTGCTTGTTCTCTCAACTTGCCTGTGTTCTGTCTGGTTATTTAAAAAAAAAAACAACCCCCCCCCCCCTTTTTTTTTTTTTTTTTACTGATGTCTCCTGTTGTAGATAAGAGTTACCCCCAACCAGTAGTGAAGCCTGAGGATCTGGTGGTGCTGAGAAATGAGGAGGCATATTTTCACTGCCAGTTCATGGCTGAGCCGCAGCCCACTGTCGAATGGTTTCATGAAAATGACCTGATTGTCAACAAGAGTCGGTGTGTATTTTGCTAAAGTGTTGAACGCCCACTGTTCCTTTTCAGTCTTGTCTGTGTTTGCTTACCCCGGCTATTTCCACAGTGTGTTTCTGCTCAACAATGGCTCCCTGTTCATCAGTCAGGTGAAGCAGCGCAACACCGGCCGCTACAGGTGTGTGGCTCAGGGCCTCCGTGGCCAGTCTGTCTCACTGGAGGCCTTTCTGAGAATAGCAGGTAAGGCAAAAACTATTCTTGAGACATTGTATGAAATATCCCATCGTCTGGTTACTCCCTCTAGCAATCAATGATTATGAGTTATAGTAATTTAATATAGTGTGGTAAAAGTCCCAAGTTTGGCCCCTGGTAGAGGCAGAGTACAGTGGCTGTATCTCACCACTTGGTAATTGAGATGGTGTCATTCAACACTTCTGAGAAGACAATAGCATTTAAACGAATGCTACAGGCAGCAACGGCCTTGGACAACTCTGAGAATCAGCACTGCTGGAGATGAGCATATGGCCACACACTAAGGCCTCAGCACTTCACATCATCTTCTGAGTTAGATTAAGATAAAAAAACACTTTTGCAAGCTTACAAGTCATGTTGACCATCAGTACTACAGGTTATGCTGTTCAAATTTGTGTCAACAGCTTACACTGTCGTGAACTGGTAGCACGTACAGCAGTGAATGAGGAGTCTTGATCAACATGTATTTCACTTTAGGAAACCGTTGTCAATTCCTGTTGAAATGTAGCGCTGGTGGTGGTGGCGCCATGTTTGAGTTGGCACTATCTGGCGTAGGGGCACTCGAGACTACCTTGGCTATTACCAGCACTCCCCATTATCACCAAGGCTAGGTGTCTGCTAGCCGCTCGCCCTGCTGCAAAATGCAAGTTCCGACCATCAGTGGCTAGTTCCCACCATGCATCATTAGCCACCGTGGCTAACTCCCACTTGGACTACATTTTATTATATTTTGTTGACATTCAAATTGCATTTTGTTGAGAATCTATCGGCATGTCATTCATTTTGAAGCCCCATGGCGGCGGCCATTTATAATCTGGTTTGTACTCTCGTCTGGTGACGTGATCACATGTGCGAGAGATTTCCTTATTGTCGTCTGCTACAGTGTTCACGACTATAATTTTTAACGGATTTATTAAATTAATAATTTCAGCAGTTATAAGTGAATGCGCCCAAAGCTTGGGGAGGGCATTCTGTAATGAGTTTATTCAGTTTTAAATTGTCTTGTAATGTCTTTTTTGTTGACAAGTGTCCATATATGTACACAGGAAGCCAGCAAAGTGTATTATTATTATAAATCATTCTACTTCCTTATTCATTGAATACAAAAATTGGTTCATTCCTGCAAAACCTGGAGATAATTCCACACCAAAATGGCACAAAATGTGTGTACGTTCGCAGATTGGGAACAAGGGGGACGAGGTCCACCTACGTCTGTCTCGAGGATGTTAACGCTACTGCATTATTATTATTTTAGTTCATATTAACCCCCAAGTTCCCCTTCAACACTCTGTCTACAAAATCTTCTTCTCCCTCTATCAGAAATCGATGACATGCAGACTCGACAGTCGCGCGTCTTCACGGCCAACTCCCTGGAGCGGGTCTCCTGCCAGCCCCCTCGTGGAAATCCCAAGCCCGAGGTGTGGTGGGAGAGAGGAGGTCAGCGTATGCCCTCTGAGGGTCGTGTATTCCAGGATGGTTTGGATCTGGTGTTTAGTCCAACACATGCAGAAGACTCGGGCATCTACACCTGTTTCGCCCAGAACAAAGCTGGACAAAAGAAACAGGAGCTTACAGTCACTGTGGCCAGTGAGTAGAACGCCATCAGACGTCGGTCTAGTTTGTATATTTTATTTATTTGTAGTACAGCTTCTTTTTTTTTTAAATATTCCATTAATGCAGTTGTTCATGTGATCAACAGCTCCACCTGAATGGGTAAAGAAACCAGATGCAGAGAGCCAGCTGGAAGAGGGGCATGCTGGGTATTTACACTGTTACGCCCGTGCCACACCCGACCCTGAGGTCACATGGTATCGCAACATGCAGCCAGTCACTGTGGAGGTGAGTTTGAAGACAAGGTCATATAGAGTTAATTGCCTGATGTTTCCCATGTCCTACACTAGAGCTGTCTGGACAGGCAGCATTTCAGGGTTCATGAGCGCAGGCTTGACTTGTTATGTCTTAACTCTCATGCCATTTTATTTAGCAGTGGTGGTTCAGTGGTTAAGGCTCTGGATTAGTAATCGGAAGGTTGGGGATTTAAGCCCCTGTACCACCATGCTACCACTGTTGGGCCCTTGAGCAAAGCCCTTAACCCTCAGTTGCTCAGTTGTATAAAAAAAGGATGTCTGCTTAATGTCGTAAATGTATTTAGACTAGATTTTCTTCTCAGTCTTGGTTTTAATTCTGTTCCTGTGCAATCCCACAATCTCGTATCAAATATCACATGCTCCAAATGTTGGCATGTGTAGCACTAAATCAAAAAATCCACGCTCAAATTTTTTAACATTATAATGATGCCCAGTGAGATACATGTCTACTGAAAGTTTCTCCAAAGGCAGTGCACTTGAGAACTAAACTCTCAGTGGATTTGTTTCAGTTGGTGCAGCAATTTATGGTCTGAATAAAAACATTTTTTGATGCACATTGACTGACTGTGCGTGTGCATGTGTGGCTGTGTGTAACAGGATTCACGGTTCATGCTATTCCGCAATGGAACTCTACGTATCAACAGTGTGGAAGTGTATGATGGCCTTGTGTACAACTGCGAGAGTAAAAATGAAGCAGGAAAAGTAAATGCCCACGCCAGAGTCACTGTACTGGGTAAGGTGTGTGTGTGTGTGTGTGTGTGTGTGTGGGAGAGAGAGAGACTGCAAACGAGTGAAAAGGAGAGTGTGATAAGATGATAAAATGCCAGTTGTCCGTTTATAAAACATCGTTTTTACAGTGCAGAGAATACAATGCTATATTGTTGCTCCGAAAAACAAGCGATTTAGTGTCAGGAGACTAACTTGTCTTATGGACATTTTACATTTTGCACTTAAATTCCAAAAGCTATAAACCTGACACTGAATCAGCTTATTTGTAACAATTAATTAAAAGAATATGAATTATGACGTTTGGCAAATTTCTGTGGAACGACTGGAACAAACCCTGTCAGGATGAAGAGTACTGTTATGGGTAAAGAATCAGTTCTGAGACGGACGGACAGATACTTTATTAATTCCAGAGAAATTCACAAAAACAAGCAGTTTCTTTCTTGAATAAATGAGTCTCGGTGTGTAAGAATCCATATCCATAGGACATACAAGTGAAAAAAAAAAGACAAAAGCAGAAAGCACTGGGGGAGGAGGGAAAGGAATAAGACGAAGAAAGCGAATAACACACGGAGCTGCTGGAAAGGCTGCCACTCTTGGCTGCCACTATATGGGCAGTAAAAGTAACTTGGCTTCATTTTGGACAGGGAAGAAGGTCAAGTCATTGTGTCACCAACTCAATGCACACACACTCATTGTACTTCAAGTCAGCTCACTGCACCAGACCAACTGACATGTCAACTTACGGCACAGCAACACCAACTTACAACACATTATTTGTATTATATGTCAAGAATAACTTGTTGGGGGGAAAAATGTCTAATCCTTAAAAATAAAGACATAGATATATTTTATGTGTATGTATGTATGTATGTATGTGTGTGTGTGTGTGTGTGTGTGTATATGTGTGTGTGTGTGTGTGTGTGTGTGTGTGTGTGTGTGTGTGTATATATATATATATATATATATATATATAT
>JAOUQZ010000004.1:17236164-17253086 GCA_028564935.1 Neosilurus hyrtlii
CTCTCTCTCTCTCTCTCTCTCTCTCTCTCTCTCTCTCTCTCTCTCTCTCTCTCTCTCTCTCTCTCTCTCCTCTCTGTCTGCTTGTCCCGTTCTGTCTCTGCCTTCTCTTTCTCTGTATGTCTCCATACGTCTTTAACTGTCCCTGTCTCTATTGTTCTCTATTTTTTCCCTTTATTTTTGATCACTGTTCAGTAGAGCCAATCTTACACGAGCACGAGTCTTTGCTGAATGTTGCTAATTCACTCCTCTTTGTCTTTCAGGTTGCTGTAAAGATCATCGATAAGACCCAGTTAAACCCCACTAGTTTACAAAAGGTGAGCTCTTCATTTAACCCCATGTTTATTGTTTACCCAGATATCAACTTATACCACCAACTTTTCATGTTCGTGTCTGAGAACACATATGACTGCAGGTTTATTATGTAGCTATGAAAACCGTGCACAGTCCTCCACAGTGATCTCATCTCTTATCATGAAGCAAAAATTTCAAGGCACATTGCTTATCTTTTGTGTTGTAGGAAAAGTGACTAATACAGCAGCTAGGATTACAGACTATCACAAGCATATCACTGTTGTATAATAGATCTCATGCAGGAAGCTGTTCTGTTTGAGCTGAGAAAACATATAAGGGACAAAACATGGGCACACTGGAGCCTCTTTTCCTCCAACGCAGACCAGTTGCTCTGGGGAAGATACTACTGTTGGTCAAACTTATATATCTTTAAAGATTTTATACTGTCTGGAAACCCACTGTGCATTACATCACTGTCTAAGTTTCTGCTTTACCAGCAGTGCTACTGTCAAGCACACAAAGTGTAATGTACTGCAGTAGCTGACAGCATCAACAGAGTGATCAGAGGCATGATCGAGGGGTACAACAGTGTAACAGGAGTAAAAAGTGCAAATGTGTCAAGGCACACATTTTGGTTTTAATATGATTTCCACAAGGGAAATTTTTAACCCATCCAAAGTGAGCACAGGAGCAGTGAGCAGCCACATTGCTCAGGGGCACTTCAGTCGTGAAGATGGAGGAAGAGGAAGGGGAGGTCCTCTCCACACATTTCTCCTGCTCTTCCGGGAATTAAGCCAGCGACCTTTCGGTCTTTCTCTAACCATTAGGCCATTGCCGCCACCTCTTAATATAAAAATGAGGATATATTTGATATAATAACATAAGTAAAATATACTATTTTCGATCATGTCATACTCATCCTTATTAGAATAAATGCTAATAAAAAAAAAAAAACACTATAATCTGCTTTTGCTAAACTTTGTGTATGGGAAGTCAGCAAAATGAGTTTGGAAGTAAGCTTGGTGCAGAGGCTCACCTTTACAGTGGATTTGCACAAAGAAATTGGATTCTAGACTAGACAAAGCCAAAGCCAAGTTAACTCTCTAAAGCATCGCCCCAAACAACAATTCATTGAAAACGGACAGATTGAAGAAGAAATTGTTCTTTACCTGAAAAGTTGTGGGTTTTTTAGTTCTTAACAGTTGCTGCTTGGTCTGATCAGTAACCACCAAAGCAAGGTGCAGTTTTGGAGGATTAGGTGTGGTTGGGGTTCTATAGAAGGCTAAATTGTGTCTGTTTCATTTTGTTAAAAAGTAAGAACTTAGTACTGAAGGATTGGCCATGTTATGAGAAAAACACCACGACCATCGTAAAGGAAAACTGATCATTTAGGATGAAAGCTGAGATTGAGATGCTTTTTTGATGGGAGTTGAGATGATTTTCACACAAATTATCCCTGTATAATGTTATTTGAGGCTTTTGTATAATATTTCTTGAAGATCTGAAGTTAAACAGCCAAAACATTTGCAGAGAGAAAGTACATTTTATGAAAACTGTCAGGTAAATTTTTTGGTTTGCATTTGGTTCTCTGAATAGGCATGATTTTAGGATTTCTTCATCATTGTTTTAATTACATGCATTAAAGCTAACATTTTGATCTGTTTTATCCCAAAATATTTTGTTCTCAAAATAATTGTACCGAGACATTGGATTGATTTTCAAACTTGGTGCATAAATGATTGAATCAAACCCACATTATTGGTTATTGGTTTCTTTCTTAAGTTTTATAAAGCGAAAACCAATGGTATCAATGATGTTGTGTTGCATGTTACACTGGAATTTGGGCATATTTTGCAAAATCTATAATAGTTACAACAGCAACAAAAAGATGCCACAATCGATTTATTGGTATGATATTTAGTGCAAAGATGAATTAAATATACAGAAACTTCTCTGACAAGTTTCAAGGTTATAGCTGTATTGGTTATTTAAATTTTTCATCATTTTAACATTGAATCCTGGCTGTCCCCCTCAGTCATGCTCTGACTCGTGCTTTCATTCTGTATACGCATATAAAGCATGAAAAACTCGTTCGAAATCACTCACTAGCTCCAAAACTGCCCGAGACTTGCTTTAGTGGAAAAGGGGTCTGAATCACAGGTATTTGGTTGTCATAGGACACGTGGAGAAACTAAGTAGCCAGACAGAGGGATAGAATCTTTTTAAAGAAGGTCCTGGGTTTAAGTGCCGGGCTGTGCTTGCGTGGCGTTCTTTCGGGTACTCTGGTTTCCTCCTACAATCCAAAGGCATGCACATGAGGCTAATTAGCTGTTCCAAATTGACCCCAGGTGTGAGTGTGAATGATTGGGTGTTCGTTGCCCTGCTATGGTTTGGTGAGCTGTTCAGGGTGTACCCTGCCTTTGCCCAGAGTCGGCTGAGATAGGCTCTAGCCTCCCAACGAACCTAGTAGCGTGAAGCAGTTCGGCAAATTTATGGATGGATCTTTGGCACTTATGTCCCCAACAGTCACAAATGATGCAAATATTTTTAATAAGGGCTCAGAAATGGTGCTGGGATGTTGAAATCATGATGCTCATCCCAACAATAATATCTGGAGCCCTAAACAACCCTGTGACAACAGCTACTAGTGCATCACTGGCCTTGCTCAGCTAATGTATATGGAAGAAGGCAGTTAGTGCTTTTGTGTGTGCAGTGGCTGGCTTAAGGTTGTCCCTAAACTCTAAAACTGGCAGCTATTATAATATTTTATATTTATTATATTATATATTAGGAGAGAAATACGTAGTGTATAGGAATCTGTAGTTACTAAATCCTGTATGCTATCATTGAGAATAAATAATAATAGGCTCCCGAGTGGTGCATCGACAAGGTGCGTGACTATCAACCTGAAGATTGCGAGTTCGAATCTGGGTTGATGCCACAGCCACCTTTGACGGGAGTGCATGGGATCTAATTGGCCGAGCTCTCTTAAGGATGGCATACGCTCACTTCTCTGTCCTTTACAGTGATCACCAGCGTCTGTGAGCTCATTCGTGCGAGAGGGCGGCTAGCGCTTTCCCTCCAAGTGTGTTAGGCCGCCCCCAAATACACATGCGCAGCTGGCAGCACTGCATTTCACAGAAGGGGCAAGTGCTTGCTTATGCCTTTTCCTGGTAAGTGGTGGTGTGATAGGGAAGGCAATACTTGACAAGTGGGAATTTAATATGACTAAAATTAGGGGAGTAAATGCGGGGTAGTCATCAGACTGTTTATTTGCCCGATGGATCTTTGTGAATCTCTTAATAGAAAACGGCACAAGCACACCTCATTATCATCTAACGGAAAACCCTCTGTGTGCAGTATTTTTAGCTCATGCTAAATGGAAGTAAATGTAATTCACTGTTTGACTCAGTGGTTGAGCGTTGAAAGATAAGGGGCAAATGGACCAAATTAAAGTTGGATTTGACTTTGATTATAACCTGAAGGTGTAAAATATAAAGCAGGACCCCTCTATCTTCAAGGGGAAATAATGGATTAGCTGCTATGAAGCATTTCTGTAGCTCATAATCTGTGACTAACAGCGACTGTGTGATGAGGAGACACATAACAGTAGAATGTGAATGTCAACTTAAGCATGCATAGAGTTACTCAGTGTATTGCAAAGCTTCCAGCACAATGTACTTTGTTTGAATATTGACAATTATTTAAAAATTTTTCACATTTGTTGAGCTATAAGTTGAAAATTAACAAATAGGCACAGCCCAATATTACATTTAGTAGGTTTCACTCTTTTTGTTTTTTGATTTTCCCCTATTTTTCTTCCCTAATGAAGTCATATCCATTTCCCACCCATAAAGTATTGCCTCTCTCTCACATACTACCACCAACAACCACAGAGAGGCATAAACATGCATGTGCAACCTCCGTGACATGTGATGCTGCCACCTGCATCTTTACAAACTGCTGCACATGCAGGATTGGCCTAACACTCGGAGGGAAGCGATATCGACCCCTTTGTATGAATGAGCTCACAGACGCCCATGATTGGCTGGTGATCGCTTAAAGTAAGAGGGAGGCGAGTGTATGCCATCCCTTCTTCCCATGAGAGCTCGGCTAATTGGCTCTTATGGGCTCCCGGCCACGGATGGCTGTGGCATCAACCCGGATTTGAACTTAAGAGCTCCAGGTTGATAGATGGACATCTTGTCGATGTGCCACTCGGGAGAAGGTTGTACTCTTGTAATAATAAAACTAATAATAGACTTGGGTTTAGATTTGAGTTCTTGTTTTCGTGTCAAAGTTGTCACCGTTGTTGCTGCATCTTCAGATAACTAATTCTAATTCTGATTTTTCTTTTTTTCTTTTTGTAAAGAATGAGACTTTAAAAAAGAAATAAAAATATTATATTATTTTTTAATTCAAAAGTCATTTCCAGACCCTCTGTTCCTTTTCTTACTTTTGAATTTAATTAAAAAAGTGCAGCTTGTCAAGTAGGCCAGATATTGCAAAGCAAAGAACCTCAAAAACAAGCAAACAAGCAAAAAACCCTCCATCCTGACAACTCCGTCCTGTCAAAAAATAATTTGCTGAAAAATAGTTTTTAGTTAGTGACTAAAAGAATGAGATCGCGGACACAAGCGTCTGAAATGAGTCTCTACTCTTCAGAGGGTATTCGGGCTCGAGATAGGGTGAAGAGCTGAGGGTAGAGCGGCTGCTCCTTCGAATTGAAAGGTAGTCAGTTAAGGTGGTTCGGATATGTGGTTAGAATGCCTCCTGGTTGCTTCCCTTTAAAGGTGTTCTGGGCACGTCTAACTGGGAGGAGCTCCTAGGGGAAAACCCAGACTCACTGGATGGATTATATACTGGGATTGCCTCAGGATCCCCAGGAGGAGCTACGGAGTGTCGATGGCGAGAGGGAAACTTGGGTTTCCCTGTTAGACCTGTCGCCTCTATGACCCGACCTTGGATTAGCAGAAGAAGACGGATGGATTGATGTTTGAATCATTAATTTGGTGTCTACATAGTGAAGGTGAATCACAAGCCAAAGCTCCAGATGTTCAGAGTATGTCACGCAGAGTTGCACTGCCCTGTTTATTTGAGTAAATTCAAATCACACATGCTGGAGTGGTGATTCAGTGGGTCCTGCATGCTTATCGGAAGGCGGTGGGTTCAAATCCCGCACAGCCAAGCCACCAGTAATGCTTTTAACATCTTCATATAAAAGCATCTGTATTTATTTAAAAATGTTTTTAGGAGTCACCCATCTCCTCTTTTTCATAGCAACGACTTATCCACCAGATGGGATACCAAAACAGCTGCCTAACAACAATCTATTAACTTTAACAGTGCTATTCATGATGTTAAAGTTGACAGATTGTTGCTAGGCAGCTGTTTTGGTAATCCAGTCGCACTGTAGTCTGTGCAACTAATCTGCATGTTCTTCAGGAAATGCAATTTTCTAGGTAAAGTGATGCAAGGCTTTTGATCCGTAGATACCGACCTCACAATATAAGCTGGTCTATATCAGTACTAATCAGTAGCATTTTTAGAATCATTATATATTGTTTGGTCGCAATTGTTCGCAACAAGATTGCGAGAACAAGCGGCTAAAATGAAATTCCTTCGCAGGGAGGCAGGGCTCTCCCTTAGAGATAGGGTGAGAAGTTCTGTCATTCGGTCGGAGCTCGGAGTAGAACCGCTGCTCCTCCGTATTGAGAGGAGCCAGTTGAAGTATTGTACTTTTTAAAAACAGTTACTGTTAGATTGGTAGCACTCAGTTCACATTTTTAAGTTGTTTTTTTTTTCCAAATATTTCTTCACGTTGTTTCTTGTGAAAGAGTATTATATTAAAATATTTTTATTTACAAATAATTATTTTCCCCATCATTCATTAATATATAATCCCTACCACTTCCTATTTAAGGCTGTGGGGTAAGGTGGAGCCAAACCTAGCTGACTCTGGCCAAAGGTGGGATACACCTTAAACAACACACAAGCACACACAGCCGTACACACTTACACCAAGGGCCAGTCTAGAACAACCAGTTAACCTGATATACATGCCTTTTGGACTGTGGGAAGAGACCTATTATATAACGTTTCTGTTGTTTATGTGTAGATGAAATGCCTTCTGGTATGATACAGTATGAAATTTTTAAAAATTATTATTTATTTATTTATTAACTATTTGTACCTTTTGTGCATGGCAGGTTATAAAAGTCCAGAAGAACAAATGAGTTCTATTTATACCCGAGTCATTTCTGTTTTGAGGCTTCTTATTGGTTTACCGTTATATGATTCGGGAAATCCTTCTGAGATTCCGTAAGTAGGGAGAGTATTCTGGTACCGAATGTGAATATAAGCAGATGCTCTGAGCAGTCATGGAAGCGACGTCAACAACCTGGACTTGGGACTGTTTCTTAAACAAGCATTATAGCACAGATAAATTTTGTTTATGGATATTTATACTTGATCGTGTTGAAGATTATGCTTTGAAGGATGTATTTTTGGCGATGTCTCATTTTCGTTCTAGTAAGCCATTTTCAAATTACTTTGGTTCTTACACAAAACGCTACCCTGCGACTTAATCCATATTATGCTGGAGCAGGTCACATATGCAAAATGATCAATTTAATATATAGGGGGCATGATAGCGAAATGAGATGATAAGGCAGTGGAGTGAAGACATGCTTTCATTGACCATTTGCGTGCCCCCAACTGGCATATATAATGTCAGATCCTTGATTTGTTGTTTATTAGGTCCTAACATTAGCTTATGTTAAGTTACCTGAATGACGTGTTTACGCTAATACTGCTAATAACATTACTACTGTCATGAGTGGAGAAATTAAAGTTTAAAAACTTGCGTCTTTTGGGTCTTTGGACACCCACATGTTCTGTTTAACTTAAGGACGAAGTTGAACTTGTAATTATCTAACTAGATCCAGTCGTTAGACCTGTTGAAATGTTCCTGTCTGTGTAAATGTAATGAGTATCGTAATATTACTTTACTTTAGTGCAATTTCCGTAAGCTCATAAATGTCTAAAAATAGTTTCATGAACAATAGAATTCAGGATGACATTTAACCATGACGCATCAGTTATATAAACTATAAGGCTTTTTACAATAGCAGTAGCAGTGAAATCACAAAATACTATTACTGTATTTATTATACACTACTTATAACATGCATACAGGATTTGGGTAGTTATTATGCTTAACTATTTGTACCCACTTTGAACTTCCCTGTGTTTGATTATGATCTGTTCCCTAAAGCTGGTTGTGCTGTAATTCCTTCTGTTTTGCCATAATCATGTCAAAGTGAAGGGAGGCCTGTATTTATGGAGATGGAGTGGCTCATAAAAGCGAATCTGAAATGAGAATCCTGCGAGTTCTTTTCATATCTCAGCTATATTTTAAGGCACTGGAAAATTGGAAAGTTTCCCAAAATAGCCATCAATAACGTAGGCCACGTATAATGGATTTTTTTTTTTTTGTCTGTGTGTTGGTGCTCAAAACAGCTCTTCATGGCAGCCCATTTCTTAACGTACCTTCCTCAGTAATATAAACCTGTGCATGATACAGTAACGTGTTATTTATTTATTTATTTTTATAATGGTGGTCATGATGGATGCATGATTAATGTGTGTGTGTTCGAGCTTGTTGCGTGCTTGCATGCACCGAAGCATCCCAGCCCTATCACACTGATCTCCAATGCCTCATTCCCTGATAGGAAGATTAATGACGCACACATGCACACAGACATACAGTTCTTGGCCCCATTTCTTACACAGTCATTTCTAAAACGAAATGCCATAAGTTATTAAATAAATCAACCTTCAGTCAACCAAGCTCAAGAGTAAGCACGACAAATCAAGTCATCATGGATTTAATGCTGGTATTAGTGGATCTCAGCTGTGTTACCCAGGACATGGCCATCGGACTCCTCTCTGTGATGTGGCGGTCTCTGGAAGCAATTAATCGGTTTAGGTTTATTTCGGGGAATTAAGGAGCGTTTTTCCCCATATGCGTCATTGTCCTGTTTGAAGCTGCAGTGTGCTCACCATCTGTGTGCTTAGGGGTGTAAAGAATGACTGATTTGGATCTCTGTATTTACGATGCCACTGAATCTATGCTGTTTAGAACGATATCACACTCATCCCTTTTTACTATCTGTCTACTTTTATGAAATGAATGTGCATGGTGTATTAGTTTATTATAAGAAAAATACATGTATTATATGCAATATTTATATCTGTGAAGTAGGCATGGGCTGTATGAGGACTGGCAGCTGTCTCTCCCACTGGCAAAGCGTGATAATGGTGGGACCACTGTGCCTCTCAGTCTGTGGGAAGGGGATGTGGCTTATGTGCCTCTCAGTCTGTGGGAAGGTGATGTGGCTTATGTGCCTCTCAGTTTGTGGGAAGGAGGTGTGGCTTATGTGCCTCTCAGTCTGTGGGAAGGGGATGTGGCTTATGTGGCTCTCAGTCTGTGGGATGAAGGTGTGGCTTATGTGCCTCTCAGTCTGTGTGAAGGAGGCGGGGCCTCTGTGCCTCTCAGTCTGTGGGAAGGAGGTGTGGCTTATGTGCCTCTCAGTCTGTGTGAAGGAGGTGTGGCTTATGTGGCTCAGTCTGTGTGAAGGAGGTGTGGCTTATGTGGCTCTGTCTGTGTGAAGGAGGTATGGCTTATGTGGCTCTCAGTCTGTGTGAAGGAGGTGTGGCTTCTGTGCCTCTCAGTTTGTGTGAAGGAGGTGTGGCTTCTGTGCTCCTCAAAATGTGTAAAGGAGGTGGGGCCTCTGTGCCTCTCAGTCTGTGTGAAGGAGGTGTGTCTTATGTGGCTCTGTCTGTGTGAAGGAGGTGTGGCTTCTGTGCCTCTCAGTCTGTGTGAAGGAGGTGTGGCTTCTGTGCCTCTCAGTCTGTGGGAAGGAGGTATGGCTTCTGTGCCTTTCAAAATGTGTAAAGGAGGCAGGGCCTCTGTGCCTCAGTCTGTGTGAAGGAAGTGTGGCTTATTTGGCTCTGTCTGTATGAAGGTGTGGCTTATGTGGCTCTCAGTCTGTGGGAAGGAGGTGTGGCCTCTGTGCCTCTCAGTCTGTGTGAAGGAGGTGTACCTTTTGTACCTCTCAGTCTGTGTGATGGAGGTGTGGCCACAGTGCCCCTCCCCAACCTCGGAAATTTTAATTGAACATAGAGTGAATCTGCATGACTAAAACTGGATCGTTGTGCACGGATTAGGCTTAACATCAGTTTGTTAAATTGTTGCCTGCCTTTAATTGGCTTACATACAGATTATTAAGCACATATCGAGATGCTTGTATTACTATGGATGCTGCACACCACACTATTGTAGTATGTCTGATGAGGTCCAGGCTGCATGAGATGATCTCAACCAAATGTAGCATAAATGAATACACAACCCGAAGTTATATTCTTGTCTGCTTCAGACTGGAATGCTGTTGCGTCACTGTGGTCGCGTTTAGAAATATCTTTCTAAAAATAACTGGCTGGATTTCTCAGCAGCTTATGTGCAGCACCAAGCAGACAAATGATTTGATTTTTCCCTGTAACAGTCTCTTTTTATTGTCTCTTTTCCTAAAAAGAGTTTTCCTTTAGTAAAGGGGGACACATTCTTATCAAGAGCTCAAGGTCACATTCAAAATGCCAGTTGCATTTTAAATATGCTAAATCATAGGATGAACAACAATAATAATAATAATAATTATTATCCCCCCCCCCCCCCAAAAAAAAAAAAAAAAAAAAGTTGTCATGGACTGTCGTTATCCCTAAAATAATGGCACCCTACTGACTTTGTTCTTTTCACTACGGAATTCAATTCCAATCCTTGTATCACAGTAAGATTATTCTAATAGCAGAACTATGTGGTCCCAGTACTTTTGCACAGCATTATTAGCATTTTGACCAGACTTTGGTGACAGATGTGCATTGTGATGGATTTCTATTATCTCTAAACCCATGTTCCCATGTAGAGCTGCTGACACTTGTGTAATGGGTAAAAAATTCAGAACATTTGAAGAGGTGCATCCAAGAACAAAGTGTTTGTGCGACTGCTTTGTCACATGATAAATTGATCTGCCAGGGTGTATTGTCAGAGTTCGGTGGCCTGCCGCTGATGGAGTTGAAAGAACACTCCCCCTTCTTTTTGACCACTTGCTCACTTGACTCACTTGTTCTCCGCAGTGCATTCTTTCTTACCTTATCTCTCTCGCTCTGCCCTCTCTCTCTCTCTCACTCATGCACACACGTGCACATGCGCACACACACAGATTAGATACGACATGCTTGAAGATAAGTTATAGCTTACAGATTTTTTTACTGTTTTCATCCCTCGTTCCTGTGCTGAGCTGATAGCAGCCATGATAAGATAATTCTGTTCTCTCGCTCACCTCAAGATGGCGTTCTTTACTCATATCATTGTGCCCGGTGCTGGGGTCATTTAAGACTCGCGTGCAAGAGTCCTTCAGAAAGTCATCGTGGCCAATTCTTATTTCCAAGAGATAACCCTGTATTTCATGTTTATTTAATATGCCCAGTAAGTGAATGTGCACCTTTAAGCTCTTCCAAAAACAAAATTTCTGTTATAATATTGAATTTTTGAATATCAGAATGAACAGGTAGTAGATTAAATTACATTCTAAACAAACCACAACAAAATTGATCAGAGGCAGATAAGACTGTTTAACATCAGGAGTCTTTATATGATGTATTCTCCCCTGAAAGGGACACCTGTCCATCACAGTCCGTCACATTTTTGGGAGGTGGTACGGAACGGACAATCCAAGAGGAAATCCTAGTAGACGTTGGGAGAACAGGCACTGAAACTCCACTTACTCAGGTGGTAACCTGAGCTCAGTATGGATCCTGTAGCTGTAAGGGTGCAATGCCCTCTAATCTATTCACACATTGGCCTGTGTGGTAGCAGTGAATTATTTGCTAATTTTGTGTAGAAATAACAATGACCAAACTCTCTTTTACATGGTTCAACATTTTAATATCATAATGAAAAAGCAGGGAAATTTTGTAATAGTAAATTGTGACGTTTACAGAATCACAATACAGATTTAATCAGCACCTAAGTATTGTGATATCGTAGCAGATGGTCCCTGGTGATTCCCATCCCTATTAATCAGAAGTAATAAAAAAAAGTACAAGTAAATGTTTATTATTGTTTTTATTCTTCAACAGCTTTTTCGTGAAGTAAGGATCATGAAGATTTTGAATCACCCTAATATAGGTAAGACCGTGTATGTGATTTTATTTCTGATTGATGTATAATGCCTTTGTCTTTTATACATTTTCTCATGTTATAGTCTTAAACTCTGGAACTGTAATGAACTTTAAATGTTTGATACTGAAAATGTTTTAACCTCCACCGGTGAAACCCATGAATTATTTCTTTTGGAGATCCATGAAAGTCTGAAAGGATATGGCACACGCCTCAACTCTGTCCTTTCTATAAAAGACATCTACCAATGACTGGGTAAAGGGTCCAAGAGGCCAAGGGTCTCCCATCAATGAGCTGGAGAGATGTGCATTTCAGCGCAGGATGACCATTACCTTGATACTCCATAAAACCAACTGGCGAGATAAACGTTAAATGCTGTTCGGCATGTTAGAAACCAGTGGAAAATTGAAGATGTGGCCTGATGAGACCTTTGTGGCCTTTGCAGAAAGCACTGTGTTGGCAGAAACCCTACATTGCTCACGATCTTCACACTTTTGCCGAATTACTTAATCCTACTAGGGTCCTGGAGTTCAGGCTACACCAGGTGAGGCAGGGTACACCTTAAACAGCTCACCAGACCATCGCAGGGCCAACACACAACCATTCACACTTAAGGGCAATTTGGAACAGCCAATTAGGCTAATGTGCATGTCTTTGGACTGTGGGAGAAAACCAGAGGACCCAGCGGAAACCTTCTAGGGTCGCAGGAAGGCTGGAGTCTATGTCAGAAAACCTGTTGTAGGGTGCAGGAGACTTATCCTTCTTTTCTGAAAGAGCATGAAGAATTGACAAAAATGGCAGGATGTGTATGTGCAAAGCTAACTGAGATATATACCAGAGAACAAAATTGGTATTTTCCCAAGGGAATCGTTTACACTGTAGCACTTTAAATATTAAATTTGGGGGCAGCCATGCCTTAATGGTTAGAGAAGTGGGTTTGGGACCTAAAGGTTGCTGGTTCGGTTCCCAAACCAGCAGAGTGGGGGTGGTGAACTGCACCTTCTCCTCCTCCATCTTCATGGCCATAGCCCAGCAAGAGGCCACTGAATTGATGTCATGAAGCATGATGAAATCTGTGTGATTAAAAAATATAGCCACCACCGTCTCTTTCAGTTGTCTTTTTCCTCACCTTTTGTTTTCTTATTCCTTTTTATCCAGCCATCTTTGTCTACTCTGATTAATATACGTCTCTTGAGAAACGGGGCTTGTTTTTCCTGCTGTACTTCTCTACCTCACAGCTCACTTTCCTTAGTGACGCTGCACATTTCCCTTTCTCGAAGTCTCACTCTACATTTTAATTTGATTTAAACTGGATTGTGTATTTAATAGAGCAGTACTGCAGTGGTGAGATGACAGAGCTCAGGGCAGGCGCCTCCTCGTCAGTAGTTTTGTCTTCAGGCCAAACTTGGCCTCTGCACTATTGATTGTGATGACGGGACATCTTTTGTGTTTTCATCATGTTGTTTTGCAGCCCAGTATAGGTCTGTTATATACTTTGTCTGTTTGGTACTCTTTTGTTGGTTAAAACAGAGGTAATTTCCGCTATAAATAAACACCACTGACTTGCTGATATTTTCACTTTATTACTGCTCCTGTCTCGGCAGTGGTTGTCGTTGTTCCTTCCCACTTTATCTCAAGAGCATGGTCAAAAGAGTGGCACAATATAGGAGCTGCCATCATAATTTCCACTGAAACTCTTACTTCAGATCACATCTATGAGTGGTTTTTATTTATTTGTTTGTTTGTTTATTATCCCCTGTGCACTCTGGCTCACTGATTTAACTGTAAATGATCTTTACATTATCAGAAAAGCACTGTTGTCCTGAAGATAATCCAAAGTAAGCCATCTAGAAGTCCTTCCTGCTTTGTCAGCCTGTACCTATAAACCAGGACAAAATACTGATTCAGTGTGTGGATGTGGGTGTGTGTGGGTGTGTGGATGGATAAGAAGTGCTAAGGCCTCTTTAGCATGAGCACGGGCCTTGACTATAGCTGCGGATTATTCTTTTTATTTATTTTCAATTGTTAATTAACCCCCCGCAAGTGGAAATTAGGCTCTGCATTTAACCCATCCGAAGCAGTGAACACTCACACACTCACTCATTTGCCCAAAACCAATTAATCTTGCTAGGGTCGCAGAGAGGCTGGCACCTATCTCAGCTGACACTGGGCGAAGGCGGGGTACACCCTAAACAGCTCTCCACTGCAGGGCCAACATACACAACCATTCACACTCACACCAAAGGGCAATTTGGAACAGCCAATAAGCCTAATGTGCATGTCTTTGGACTGTCGGAGGAAACCGGAGTACCTGGAGGAAACTGGTGCAAGCACAGAGAGAACATGCTAACACCACTCAAAAACACTCAAGCCTGGGAACTAAACAGAACCTTCTTGCCGCGATGTGGAGGTGCTAACCTCTACACCACGTGCCACCAAGCACGTGTTTTTTTATGTACATAGTAGGTATGTACCTCGTATGTAACACTCATTTTAGTGTGCCTTTTTTGCTTTTCTGTTCCCATGCAGAACATACTAAACCAAATTTTGCCACTCCATGCAAGGTGGATGTCACTAAATAGTCCCCAGGACAGAACGTTGAGGGGACGATTCAATTCAGCGACCTCCACCGAGCCTGGGTTGCGCATAATTTGGTTTCATATATTCTGCATGGGAGCAGAAAAGCAAAAAAGGCACACTAAAATGAGTGTTACATACGAGGTACATACCTACTATGTGCATACAATGTCAACACAGAAATGGTACTGTTTGTGATGTAACGATGATGATGCCATACTGAGGTCTGCTATGACACGGCCTACCACTTCTTCTGCAAGCTGTTAATGTCACAAGGAGTCCTGTATTGCCTATATAAGTGCAAAGACCACTTTCTGGAGGAGGCGCAGGGCGACGACACGAAGAACAACTTTGTTGACGAGACTGGGCGAACAACTGATTCATGAGCTTTACCCACGTGTCTGTAATAAACTGTCAACCACTTCTGTGTCTGACTTGAGTCGTCCCAAATACTTCTGAAACTTGCACCAGTCCGTAACAATGAGATTTGTAGGTTTTATTTTTTATTAATTTTCTGAACCGCTTAATCCTAAAATTAGGGTTGCGTGGAGGCAGGTGTCCATCTCAGCCAACTCTGGGCAAGGGCAGGGTACACCCTGGACAGTTTGCCAGGCAAACAGGGCAGAAACACGCTGACGGCAATGTATTTGAATGTTTTCGAAAGTCAGCAAAGGTTCTTTTACATGCCTCTCACCACAGACAGTGAGTGACATGGCTGGCCTTTGATAACCAAGTTAGCTGCACTGGGGGGACAGCAGTGGCAACCCGGTGATAGTGGGTCTTGAACCCCGATCTTTGCATCAGTAATCCAGCACCCTACCTCCAGGCCACCACTGCCCACTGAATTTAACTTTTTTTTTAATTGGGTTTTTACTTCAACTCTCTTTCAGAGTTTTATTATATACAGTGTGGAAACAATGAAAAGCAGATTAAAATTACTATAGCTAGTTAACAATTCTGCGCAGCTAACAGCTTCTGTTCTGGTTTGTTCACCCTGCTCATTCAGAAACAACAGTCAGCTCTTCTCTCTAAAGGTGTTTTAGTATGCATTAATTGTAAACACAAGAAAAAAAAAATTTAATGATATTTCAATATTTGTTTATTTTTTAACATGAAGTGATTACACTACTTGCTCTAGGTGACCTTGACAAACTGTGAGTCAGCTGTTTTGATTTTAACATTTATCCACTCAAAATAATGCCTAATATCTCAGAGATAATGTGCCAATCAGATTACTTCGTTCCCATGTAGTATATACTAATGTCTGTTAACCCCCAGATAAGAAACCAATCGGATTATGCTTTTCCTTGTGTAGTACACAAGTGTGCCGTGAATATTATACACCACCACTTTCTAAAACGGCCCCTAATAAAAATAAGTAAAAAATTACTTCTTTATAATTTTTGGTGAAAATGTATTGAACAATGCTACTGTAAGCAATGAGAACCAAAAAAATAATTCTGACAAGTATACTGAGGTAAAAGTATGGCTGATTAAACAAAAACTCTGAAAATACCAATTTTTCAGAATTTATGTAATGGTGACCACCTGCATTATAGAAGTTAATTTCTGAGGCATAACTTCACAGCAGTTCCTCTTTGTTTATTTTTTTTTTTTTATTATTTATTTATTTGTTTGTTTATTTATTTTTTAAAGAAAAATTACATTAAACAGTTATCTTGTTGTGTATTTGTGCTTGCATTAACAGATTAACAGTCATAATTGAGCAGGACACCAGACATTTTTCGTTGTTTATCACAGCTGTCATCCTCTTGTTCTCTTTTCTCCTCAGTTAAATTATTCGAGGTCATAGAAACGGAGAAGACACTTTATTTGATAATGGAGTATGCCAGCGGAGGTGAGTTTTAACGCTCAATCCATAATAAAGATTGTGTAGTGCCACTAGATGCCTGAGTTAATGTGTCCGTGTGTCACAGGTGAAGTATTTGACTACTTAGTTGCACATGGAAGAATGAAGGAGAAGGAAGCCAGGTCCAAGTTTCGACAGGTAAGTCATCCCGTTATATTTCAGCATTAAAGAACAACTGGCACAAGCAGGAACCAGTAGAATTCAGATAATTTTCTACCAGTTGTACAGATGGATGGAAGAGCGACAGTGATGTCATCACAAATTTTTTCTCCTCTTTACTACACCAAAGGATGACATTATGTTCCACATGGAATCAGTTTTCCTTTGTGTTATCTGGTGTGTAGTCAGGGTTGCCAGGTTCCAGCAACTCACTGTTGATTTAGTCTGACCAGGGTAGAAAGGGAACTATCTTTTGTTATTCCTAGTCAGAGGTCAGAATTTCCTAGTTATGAGTTTTAAAAGAGGATCTTGGTGGCTGTGGGCCATTTAGAAACTAGCCTAAGCAAAATAAAAGAACGCTGCTCACGGATTTGGTTTTTCCACCCGCAACATTGTTCCGAAACCGTGACCCTGGCGACTCTGCGTGTGGTTAACCATCATGTATTTGATGCAATAAAAGAACTTCATGACTTTCAAATTTTACACTGACCAATCCTCCATTAAATAGGCATTACATGCAATCAGAAAACATCTTACTGTTTGTTCTTCAGACCGTTTATACGTATTAGTGTTATAGCACCAGTGTACTTTGGTATGTGTATTGAGCAGTGATGCATTCCAACTGGCGTCATTGGTAGTGGATTATTGTTATTGTTATTATAGTTTTTAGTTATTGTTATTATAATTCTGGTGCTTTCTGCCTTTAAAATATCTCATCTCATCTCATCTCATCTTCTTCCGCTTATCCGGGGCCGGGTCGCGGAGGCAGCAGTCTAAGCAGGGATG
>JAOUQZ010000004.1:17253106-17270696 GCA_028564935.1 Neosilurus hyrtlii
CAAGACCCCGAGATACTTAAACTCCTCCACTTGAGGCAGGACCTCTCCACCCACCCGGAGAAGACACGCCACCCTTTAAAATGGCCTTTAAAATATATCCTGCATATATTACTTTACACACACACTGACCCCTAGTGGTGTGATGCCATGCTGCCATTACATTATACAGACATTATTACAGGGCTTTGAGCTTGTCCTTTCATAGCCATAATTGAGCAAGCATTTATCTGATTTCATCAGTACAAGATAATGAAAATGCCTGCTGTTCAATAATTAATTAAGTCTTTCATCAAGCAGCTGCTAACAGGCATAATCCCTCAAATGAGACAAAGTTTAGCACTTAGTATCCTAAAGAGATAATGAGTAACGATCTGTGCTCTCTTTTTTTCCGTTATATGTGTGTATGTCTTTCAGATTGTGTCAGCAGTGCAATATTGTCATCAGAAGCGAATAGTCCACAGGGATCTCAAGGTGAGTTGTGCTCCTCAGATCTACAGGACCCCTTGACCTGTTTCTGGCCAGGTTTATATTGTCCTTTTGCTGTCTGTCCTCATTCACAGGCTGAGAATTTGCTTCTGGATGCTGATATGAACATCAAGATAGCAGATTTTGGCTTCAGTAATGAGTTTACCATTGGGAGCAAGTTGGACACGTTTTGTGGGAGCCCACCCTACGCCGCTCCAGAGCTCTTTCAGGGCAAGAAGTACGACGGGCCTGAAGTGGATGTCTGGAGCCTGGGGGTCATTCTGTACACACTGGTCAGCGGCTCGCTGCCTTTTGATGGGCAGAACTTAAAGGTCTGTTTACTGTCAGGGAAGATAATGTACTTTTCTGATTATTTAGTGAAGATATCTCCAAAACAGTGTTCTGCCTTGACTGTATCCACTTCGTCTTCTCAGGAGCTGAGAGAGCGAGTGTTACGAGGGAAGTACCGTATCCCGTTCTACATGTCCACCGACTGTGAAAATCTACTGAAGCGACTGCTGGTGCTGAACCCAGGCAAACGTGGCAGTCTAGAGGTACAAATAAACTCTACAGTCTGAGTCACTACACACTGGATTTAACTTATGCAACGTGTGCAGAGTTGCTTGTGTGTGTGTGTGTCTTGATGTATGAATGAATGAATTTTTCATTTTCTCCCACAGCAAATCATGAAAGACCACTGGATGAATGTCGGTTATGAGGAGGAGGAGCTCAAACCATACACAGAGCCAGAAGCTGACTTCAGTGACACCAAAAGAATAGGTACACACGTGTAGACCCACATATAAACATTAAATGTTTCCTTCACTTTCAGTATGTCAGCATGGCAATGCTTTTTATGTAATGCTTTCGTAAACTTTGCTGCGAGATTGTCAGAGGAAATATTTCATCAGTGTTGTCCAGAATGAATCTATACGCAAGACAAGTTGTATTATGGGTATTCCATGATTTGTAGGATGGTCATTTCAACTCTATCCTCTTGCATTGTACTGGATATTCTGCTTTTATATGTGAGGGACATTTGTTATGCACGGTCAGAGGTAGTGAGATATATATATATATATATATATTATACACACATTCTTAAAAAATACAGGAAAGCCGGTTATCATGGAGCGGGGAAAAAACTTTATTCTAGCTAGCTGGCTAGCAGGGACCTGGCTGGTTATCTGAATACATGTTCCTTTAGCAGTCGTGTTTGGTGGGAAAAAAACTGTCAAATTCTTACACAAAAAAAACACCCATTGTTTCTGTAAAATATTTTTGTTCCATATTTTATTGCTTCTCATGGAATTTGTCTAAACTGGTTTTAGCAGCACTTCTGGTTTACTAGCAGAAGTCAGTGTTACATCACTTCCCGTTTCCAAAAAGTCTTTGGTTTAAAAAAAATTAAAACTTAGGTTTTTTGCATGAAATACTTCAGCCTAGAATGAGTCACGACCATTTTCATTTTTTTTTTCTATGGTGACATCGCGGTCGCCGTATATGAGCTGATATGCTGTGAGTAGATTAATCAATCAGAGTGCAGATTTCTTAATATCTAGTGAGCTATATATATACACACACACACACACGTGTATATAAATATTTTCTAAATGTTCTGTTTACTGCAATAAAACAGTGTTGTTAGAAACATGCTCAGTCTACCTCACATTTTCTCTTTATCACCGTTGACATGAACATTCTTGGTTGTTGAATCTCGGCTATGACTTTTTGGTCACTTTCAATCTCTCTCTCTTTTAGACCTGATGATTACTATGGGTTTCCCCAAAGAGGAGATCACTGACTCCTTAGTAGGTCAGAAGTATGATGAAGTCATGGCTACTTATTTGCTCCTGGGCAGAAAACCTCCCGAGGCAAGCACCACACACACTTCTTTAACTAAGTAAGATGTTATTAGTAGTTGTTATCTTTGTTACGCTTATGATGCTGCTTGTTGGTTGCAGTTTGAGGGAAGTGAGTCTCTGTCCAGCACAAACCTGTGTCAGATGCCCCGACCAAGCAGTGACCTGAATAACAGCGCATCCCAGTCTCCAGCTCACTCCAAAGTGCAGCGCAGCATCTCTGCCACACAGAAACAGCGCCGCTACAGCGACCATGGTCAGAGCACACACACATGCTGACACAGCACATTCTGCTAAACAAAACTGCTTGAGTAGTTTATTTTTAACTATTCTGACAAATTCTTCCTACTTGACAAATATATTAATTAACAGTTAACATGCTGACATGCTGGTCTATTTTCAGTTTAATTAATAGTTACTTACATTAACTACAATACTGTTTGACCATCTGTTGATTGTAACACCAGTAGATTTTGCACTTATATCAATGCTGTCTAAAGAAAGTTATGCAGCAGTGCTTTAGTCTGTCACTCTTCCCAGATCTGTCATAAGGGTGTCTGCCAAATGCTATACGTGTAAATGTAGGACACTGTTAGGGCGTCTTGATTTGAGACTTTCATTAATGTCACACGGAAACATTAAACATTTATATGTAAATAATATAAACATTGGAATAATATTCAAAAGGTTTTTCGTCACATACAGTCTATACACATTATGCTCCCGTTCTCTAAACTCTCCTTTCTCTTCCAATTCCTCCTTTATTACATTATTATTCTCAGTGAAATGAACCTCAGTGCAGACAGGCTCTGTTGCCTTAGAGAGCAGCCTGTAATGTTTAACATAACTGTGTTTGACCTGCAGTTGCCCCGTCTGTCCCACCGGCCATGTCCTACACCAAGCGCACGCAGGCTAACAGCGTGGAGGGAGAGAAGAAAGACGAGTGGGAGGCGGCTCATAAGCTCCCCACCTCCAGCTCTAAAGGAGACATGGCCGTCTCACCACTGACCACACAAGAGCGCAGGAAAAGTTCTACAGCCTCAGGGGTGAGAGGTCACACCTTAGGGTCATTGGATAAAACTGAAGGTTAAATATATAGTTTTGTTAAGGAAAGATAGATGGATATGTAATAGTTTGTGCTGTGTTATTAATTAAGATGTTGCAAAGAAGATGTCCAACCTAATTTTGTGTGCATTTGTGTATATGTGCACTAACAGAACAGCACAACCGGAGGGATGACGCGGAGGAACACGTACGTGTGTGAGCGGACAAGCACAGATCGCTATTCTGCCATTCCTAATGGCAAGGACAGCAGGTAAGCTTCAGTGCCTGCCCTGCTGAGGGACATAGATGCCCTATAACTGACTGAACAGTGAAGAAAGTTTTTGTGCTGTTACATATGTGTGTCCATGATGCAGGACTGTCCGTTTTTGCTGTCTCTCGTCAGCCACATTTGCATATATTTTGTTCGCATATGTGGAGGTGGGCGTGGTTAAATATTGTATGGCAGCCAGCCAAAGTGTGTCAAGATTCGTGTCGTTCATAATATACACAATTAATGCCATCTGAACATACATGTTTCTTCTGTCCTTCAGTCTGACCGAGATGTCTGCCTCTGGCAGTGGCTCCTCTGTGTCTCCTGGAGCCTCCTCAGCACTGGCCTCAGCTAGACCGCGTCATGTTAAGTCTATGTCTGCTTCAGGTCATCCCACCAAGTCTCCCCTACCCCCAATAGAGGACAATGCTGAGTACAAGGGGTGAGAGCCTATTAAACCTTTAAACTAGTTAAAGCTTGGCATAAATTTGGATCATTTTCATTCGTGTTTGTTTCCATTTGTTTACTTCGGTGAATTCTGTTGCTACCTTTTATCTAATGCTTTCTCTCATCTTTCTCTTTTTAGCCCTAGCTCCAGCTCCAGGGCACCTGCTGCCTCTCCATCAACCCAGAGCATCAGCAGCGTGACCCCAGACCGAACACGTTTCCCACGGGGCACATCAACTCGCAGCACCTTCCACGGAGCCCAGCTGAGAGAACGACGTAGTGCGACCTATAACGGACCTCCTGCCTCCCCCACACTCTCGCACGACACAGGGGCCCTGGTGCACACTCGGAGGGGCACTTCAACGGGCATCATTAGTAAAATCACCTCCAAGTTTGTGCGTAGGTGAGTTGGTGAAACCTCTCCATCGCACTGGAATAACTAAACTGCAGTTGGTGGCTCACTAATCACCACTGAACTCATTTGCCGAACCACTTAATCCTACTAGGGTTGTGGTGCGGGCTGGAGCCTACCTCAGCCTACTCTGGGTGAAGGAAGGACACACTCTGAAGAGCTAGCCAGTCTACTGCAGGGCCAACACACTCTCATACAACCACTTGCACTCACACATGGGGATTATTTGCTACAGTCAATTAGCCAGCCTAGTGTCTGTGTTTTGGATGGTGGGAGGAAACTGGAATACCCAGAGGAAACCCACGCAAGCATGGGGAGAACATGCAAACTCCGTAGAGGAACATCCAGTCGTTAGTCGAATAATTTCTGCCTCTGTTACGATTTTACCGTATTTGACTATATCTAAAACTTCAAAACTGAAGTATGCCATTGGGAAACATTGTATGTATCCTGACACATGACATAATTAGCCAGATCTTTTTATTGAATGCGATATTACAGGTCGATAATACAGGTTATGCTGCATAATGACAGGTGTGGCCACTAACACAAACACATGCTAACTATGCGGAGGTCTCACTGTCCTTGACCCTAATGCAGTCAATCAAGGGCGCATCATAAAACAAGCTTAAATTTCATCTGTCAATCTCAGTCAAAAGCCCAAACTTCCCAAATAACCTGCAGGTCAGTGGCTCATGATTGAGGTGGACTTGCTTTGAATCTTCACTGCTGTTTGACATTATACAGTAAAAAAAACTCCCTATATGGACCATATGTAGACAGGCAACTATTTCACCTAAAAAGCCTGATATTTTATTATGAAAACAAGACTGCGTCCTGAAAATTCATTGACTGTTAGCAATATGCCTGCTGCAGCGTTTCAAACAAAGAGCCTACAGTCAATCCACGGCTCAGTCTGATTAAGAGTTTGTGCAAGAACAGGAAGGCACAAGCACTGCAGTACTGCAGTCATTTCAGTGTTTTTATAGTCGATGCTGGAACAGCATACTCCTGGTGCAGCACCAGTGGCAGTCAAAATAGATTAAAACTAATTTCACACACCCAGAAACACAAATGAAAAGATATAATGCCACTGAACATGAAAAAATCGATTGCATGCGTGGATTGATCTTTGTATGAGTAAGATCATTTTCATACCCAATTTGTTCTGCTGGTCTTAACCTGCTAGAAGGTTAACTCTGAGTGAGAGTTGAAAGTATAAAAGATGTTATTAAATCTGGGGTGGTACAGATATCTGATCTCTGCTCCACTTGAGAACATAGCTCGGGAGTTTTGCTAAATATTAGCTAAAATGGGGAGCATGTACATAAGTGATCTTCTGTCAGGGCTGGGAGTTAAATGGTTTAATGGTATCCTCTTCGAAGCGTAGGAAATTATGTTTTCACAGGCTGTCCGCATCCTCCGCCGCTGCAGACACTTGTTAACACTAACGGTGCCGGTTCTTTGTCTTTATGGATTTATTTTATATTTATGTTGAATGGTATCTACAGCAGCACACTCTCCCAGCTTATCAAAACTGGGTCACCTTGACCTATTTTTCGAGGTCACAGTGGTCAATTCATCAAAAATACCCGTTAACACTCTACAGGGTGCAGTTTTTGTCAGAATTCATACCTGTTATACTTAGTGTCAAGGTCTTCATGCCTACTGAAACTGGGCCACCTTGACCTGATTTCAAGGTTACAGGGGTCATATGAAATATGCACATGGTCATGTAAAAAGTCAGATATGTAAAATTTAGCACAGTATTTTTTGTTATCTATTCCAGATATGCCTGTTAAAACTGTGTTTACATATAGTAAAACCTTGATGGTACTAAGTGTGCCGTTGACCAAACGGGGGATACGCCTAGTGTTCTGTGACATGAACGCATTTCTAGTTTGATTTAATTTTTCACAGGGATGAGTACAGGGTTGCTCACATTCATGATGTGTTTATTGTTTGCACCAGCACTAATCATACTTCTCATGACCAGTGTCTCGGTCATTAAGCTGCATACTTAATACAGGTGCATACAGTTGGCTGCCACATGACCAAATATGTGCAGAAGTGGTTGCCATTACTATGCCAGGAAGGAAACGCTCGCTCGCTCACTCACTCTCACTTACTCATTTGTTGAACCGCTTAATACTATTAGGGTCCTGGGGAGGCTGGAGCCTATCTCAGCCAAGATGGGGCGATTGGCGGGATACACCCTGAACAGCTTGTCAGATTATCGCAGAACTAACATACTCAATTATACACACATTTTGTGTACACCAGTGTGAAGGGATTTCTCACCAGGTGACGGGATTTCTCAGGCCCCTGCATAGTTATTTTATATAAAGCAACTGAAGCACAAACCAATCTAGTGTATCAGCTGATGGTTAAAGCCTTTTCTCCATACCCGACAGTGGCTCTATGGCAGTCTTGGAATTCACACACACACATTTTTTGCTCTGTGTCACCAAACATGAGCCTTCACTTTTGTCTCAGCTGAAGTCATAGATCTCTGTTTGACAGTTTCCCTGACAGATTCTGGTTGTAGTGCACTTTCATTTGGCAGACACCTTTAACTGAATGGGAGGCTCATAGAGTGCAAGGTACCTTTGCCAGGCACAAATGAATTATGGAGACAAGTGCTTTAGTCAACCTGAAAAATCTTCCTAAGGAAGGCGTTGTTGTTGTGGACAGTTTGCAGTAAAAGTCCTACTCCTCTGTTATTAGTGAGCGGAATCATATGAAACTTTGCAGGCTTATACTAGATGGCCTGATGAACAATTCTATGGAGCCAGGTTTGTGGCCAGATCTGAATGCATCACTGATATATTCCTCTGATGTGTAGCTAAATAGAGCTTGTTGTTATAACTGGGCATAGTTATAATAAAATGTCCCCCCCTAGTGGGCATCTGCTGAACTTTTGTTCACACATTATTTGCAGGTATTGACCTTATCTCATTTATCTATCTATTTATTTATTTATTTTTACATGCTCCTGTGTACTGATCACCTCCAAAATTTTATGGTTTGGGAAAAAAATCTAGTTGTATTGCACACAAACAGACAAACAAACTAAAAATCTAGCTAGGACAGGTGAAAGCATGGCAGAGGTAATTACAAGTGAAACAGAAATTGGGTGACAGGTGCTTTTCTTGTTTGATTCTTATAAATAAACTTATGCTGCAAATGTACAATGTAGCTCTACAAATGCTGTATGTTTCTTTTGTTATAGAACTCATTCTTTCAGGGCCCAGGGGAGGTAGGAGTGATACTCAGTGAAATTTTCCTGAGATAGATCCCCTAATAGGATGTCCTGTTGATTTCCCCCACCTTTCCAAATACTAATATTTGGTGTCTGACTACAGATTTCCTCCTGCTGTGTAATCCCAGAATCCTACTCGGTGTGTGCATGACCAGCTGAATTGTCAGTAATGATGCTTTATATAAATTAACTTTTAAAGAAGAAAATTTCAGTTCTAAAGTTTTCCTGTTAAAGGAATGTCCCTGAGATCTTGGTGGAATGCGGAATGTTTTGTCTGAGCGTAAATATTGTTCATGTCTGATGTTCTTCCCCCAAGCTGAAGTATGATGTCTAACAAACAATTGAAAAATGAGCTCCATTGGTTTTGTTTTCAGTGGTTTCCAATCATATTTGTTTATACTATAGAACTTGTCAGGTTACAGATATCACAACATTCATTCAGGGTGACCCAGAATAATTCTCCACGTTTCAAAGAAAAAGGTTAAAGATAATCAAATTACTATTTACACACATGAAACTTAGTGAAGCAGGAGAGGCGGGGCTAAGGTCTGTTGGTGGCCCAACCCCAACTTAAACACCCTGAGCTTGTAGAACTCGATATGTGGTTTCAGTAAGATGGAGCTACAGCACTCACAGCTCCAAGATCATTGGAGCTGCTGAGCAAAATGTTTCTAGATTGGGTGATCTCGTTGCGTGGCAGTGTTGGGTGGCCGGTCCGTTTCCCTGACCATGCCCCATTTGTTTTTTTTCTGTGGGGCTACCTTAAATCATGAGTGTATACTCATCGACCACAAACTCTTGAAACTTTTACAGTTGCTATTTAGCAGGAGATCACTGCTGTTCTTCCCACCATTTGGATGACATCATCTTTAGGACATGATGCATAAAAATTGTATGGAATGAAGTTCAAAGATAATAATAATTTCTTACTCACTTACTCATTTGACAACCAGGTTGATCCTTCTAGGGTCACGGGGAGGCTGGAGCCTATCTCAGCCAACTCTGGGCAAAGGCAGGGAACACCCTGGACAGCTTGCCAGACCATTGCAGGACCAACACACACACACACAATCATTTACACCAACACATCCAGTGGACAGCCAGTTAGCCTAATGTGCTTGTCTTTGGACTGTGGAAGGAAACCAGAGTACCCGGAAGAAACCCACACAAGCACGAGGAGAACATGCAAACTCCACACGAGACACCCGAACCCAGGAATCAAACCCAAGACCATCTTGCTTTGAGGCAGACCTGCTATCCACTAGGCTACCGTGCCGCCCAAAAATAATAGTTTGATTATCTTTAACGATTTAATGTTGGGAGGTTTTATTGAATCACCCTGTGATTGGAGTCGCAATAAGAATTAAGTTTTCAGATAGATAGATTACATGTTTTTGTAAAATAGTCGCATACGGCCATAGTGAACAAAGACAGGAAGGCATTGGATGCGTAGTTTCTTTTCTCGCCAATGTGACATCAGCACACGAACAGAGGGATGCAGACAGCGGTGACACTGAAGAGGATAAGTTACAAGTATTGTGCTATGAAAATAGTATCCTAATCACTCTGGGTAAGGGAGGCTGCCAAATGCCTTCAATACTCTATCAATAATTGTGACAGTTATGTAATATATCCGGACAATATATGATCTAACAAAAAAGTTTTTGTGACCGGCCTAATCATAAGTCTGTGTGTGTATGTATGTATGTATGTAGCTTGTTGCATATGTACCTGTTCATGCAAGAGTCTGGGATATAATATGTCTGTTTAGCGTTGGCGCATCAATGAAGAACAAGAAACTTCAATGTGAGATCAGGATGGAATGAGATAATGCTGGATTATCATTGGTCAACTAAATTTCAGTGAATGTGTGTTGTATCTTCATATTTCAGGCTCCATTAATCATACTGCAAGTGTCCAGAGTATATTACCATTAAGTAGATCAGAGTCGATTGAATTTACCGTGTTCCATTTTAAGTATGTACGTCATTTTATTCCAGTGAAGTCACTGAGACCAGTTGCTTTCATGCTGCATGAAATATTTCCTATCTGGATGTCTTCGCTTGTTCCATCCCCTGGCGTGTCTTTGTGGTAGTTTCACATTTAAAAAAAATATATAATTCTGATTCTCAACCTGAACTCTTAACTGTCTTTAAGGCTCCCCAGTGAAGGAGAGGCCAGATGCAGAGCAAACAGCTTGAGGTGAGATATCAGCGAAGTGATGCCTGTGTAGATCTTTTTTTCCCCTTATAGCGTCAGGATTTTTTTTTTTTAGAAATGGTTTGGCCAATAGAGGGCAGTGCTGTATCAATTTAAAAGGTTGTATTTGACATAATTCTTGTAAAAGTATTTTATTACATCTTTTTTGTGGTTTCTTGGTGTGTGTGTGTGTGTGTGTGTGTGTATGATGTCTTAACAGGATTACTTCTGGTTTGCAAAGGTCCACTTTCACAATACATGTAGCTAGCAAACATAACTGGAGTGCTGTGCCATTTCCGTTTTATTTTTTTGCGACAGCTGTTTTTTTTTTTTTACTTGTTTTATAGGAAAATCCATAAATCTATTGCCATCGACACATCCTCCTAGCATATGTTTGTTAAAGACTGTTTTAACCTTCCTCATCTGATGTGTGTTTATGGAAACATAACAATGTTGTGTGGTAGCTTTCTAACATCTATGGTAAACCGGGGTTGTGTTCATCCTCAGGAGCGGTTCGGGAGAACCTAAAGACGACGGGCGTGATTCCAAGCCGCGTTCCCTGCGCTTCACTTGGAGCATGAAGACCACGTCGTCTATGGAGCCTGGAGACATGATGCGAGAAATCCGCAAGGTGCTAGACGCCAACAATTGTGACTACGAGCAGCGCGAGCGCTTCCTGCTCTTCTGTGTTCATGGCGATGCCCGTCAGGACAGCCTCGTCCAATGGGAGATGGAAGTATGCAAGCTGCCCCGCCTCTCTCTCAACGGCGTCCGCTTCAAGCGTATCTCGGGAACGTCCATCGCCTTCAAGAACATCGCATCCAAAATCGCCAACGAGCTGAAGCTGTGACCGGTGTTACGAATCAAAAACGGAGCGATTCCGCCAAAAAAAAAAAAGTGTCGAAACAGGAGCTTGCTACATTGATGTCTGCGTTCCCAGTTAGTTTGGGCACCATTTTGAGTTTACTGCTTTCTGAAGCTACTGCTGTATGGTTTGACCAGTGGATTTAAAGATTGAGGGGGAAAAAAAGAGCATCCTTGGTATCCCCAGATCCTTTCTTTTCTCTTGAGTCCCACATATACACAAGGTTAGCATAACCATCTTTGCAATAATAATGAAAACCCGTGTCAGGGTCGGCAGGTTGGTGTTCCTTTACAGAACTACCTTTGTAGGCTTAAAGCAGAGACTTTTAACGCTACTTTTTCCACATGTACAGTTAAGATACCGAATGTTTTGTTGAATTGTTCATAGACTTGTATAATTCAAGACTCTTTCAGCCTACGTATTTGAAGGTGTTGTATAGTATTGAGTTCCTGCACAGAAACTTTATGTTAAGGGTCTTACTGTTTTGTTTAGCTCTTTGACCCCCCCACCGTATGATTTTAGATATTTTTTTTTTTGTCTCTGACATGTGATATTTTAATGGTTCCTTTTTATTTTTTCCACTTTTCAACAGGATGTACAACCAGTAGATCAGTGGTGAGTCACTAAATAACAGTGTTTCATAAAACAAGCCGTGCACATTCCAAAGGCAAATTGTTTTATCCCGCAGTCCTTTTTTTTTTTTTTAAATCCTTTTGCCCAAGTCCCACAGTTGTGCTATTAGTTAGCAAGTTTGACACCCTGCCATTCCATGTATGCTTAAAAAAAAACAAAAAACAAAAAAAAGGGATATAGCTTTCAAATTAATTGAAATAATGCTGTAGTTGTAGCAGATGTAGCCAGAATAGGAACAGAAGTGAAACAGGGTTGGTTAAGCGAGATTTTCTTTCATCAGTTTATTTGAATATTCATTTGATTTCATCTCATTCTTCCTGAATGATGTTCTGTTTATTTATTTTCATGGTTTTTACACCACCTTTACTGTGCTGCTCTAACTTGTCATCCTGGTGTGAAAGAAGTCCGAATGTGAGATTTTTCTTTTTGAATTTGTTCCTTTTGTTATCAGTGATGATGGCGACGGCGATGGCGATGGTGATGTTGATATGTAAGACCACTTGTGCTGGAACATTTCTTCTCGTTCCTGTGTACCGAGGTAATGAGGGTTAAACGTGCAATGCTTTTTGTTGTATGACTGACGCAAAAACAGTCCCCTTCCCCCCATAAATGCACACTTTCCAAGAGAAAGATTTTGTTTAGTTTGCTTATTTAAAAAAAAAAAAGGTTTTAAAGTATCTTTCAGAGGTTTAAGCTGTGATCTGATTAAGCTGATCCTTGAGGAGAGTGGCATCTCGAGGTGTTGCGGTACATTTCCTGAGCAGATGCTTGATTATGCTGCCTTAGCGGATGGAGCTGCTTGAAGGTGTTGGGAAAGATGGCAGACGATTTACTTAAAATGCAACTACCGCCCACACCCCTTTTTTCCTTCCACTCATTTCACCACTACCGCCCCTTATTCCCTCCAATCAGTGTAGTACTGTACATTTCTCAGTAAAGTCTCATGGGTCATAAAGGTTCAGTCTCACTGGTGCACATTAAAGCTTACTTGAAATGAGATTCCGAGCCAAAATGTCTGGTGTCATTTTTTTTTTTAATTGTTATTATCATTATAATTATTATGATTATTATTATTATAATTCTATAAAAGTTGTAGGTCTTGTTAGTTTCGCGGAAATTATTTTATAGTAGTTTAACACGAGTTATAAGACTTAATTTATTGTACAGCGATCCAGATGTTGTAGCACAATAAACCCTACAGGGAGAATAGGAACCCTAATCACAGAGGGGCCTTGGATCACCCTAACAGGGTTTATTTCACATTAATGACCAGTTCGCTGTACATTATCCCACTTATTCCATGACTACTAACAAATTATAGATTTTTTAAATTATTATTATTTTTATGGTTTCCTATAAAAGAATAACAGCTCGCTGAGAAGGGTAATGGACCAATGAGAATCAAGTATTTAAATGATCAGTGTAATATTCATTAATTCATTCATTTTCTAAGCCGCTCAATCCCAGTCAGGGTCGCGGGGAGCCTGGCGCCCACCTGGTTCAATCACTGATCCCCACCCTCCACCCCCGCTCCAAAAAAAAGAAAGACTAGATTGCACGTTACTGTTTCAACTTTGAAGCCAGGTGGCAGCCATCTTGGTAAGACCACTTTGCTTTAAGATCAATAACCGGAGCTGTTGAAACCTAACACAGTTCGGGAACAATAATCAAACAAAAATCATTTCACTGATATCTGTAATTAATTGAAAACATTTAATGAATTGAAAACAAGAAATGGAAAAAAAAAGGTTGTACTATAAAATGTAATGTACATCTTGTATGTAATTATTTTCATTTTCATGCTATTTGAGTATAAACCATAGAGTGGTCTTACCAAGTTGGCTGCCACTCGGCTTTAAAATTGGAACACTAATGTGGAATCGAGGTTTTTTGGGGTTTTTTTCCCCCCTCATTGTTTCTTCTGTATTGTAGCAATTTTTGAATTATCCTTTTTTTTCCAATTTACTTAAGAATATCATTTTTTAAGCACAGTGGTGCAGTGGTTGGCACGTCCTTCTCACAGCAAGGAGATCCTGGGTTCAAATCCCAGGCTTTGGGTGTTTCTGTGTGGAGTTCTCTGTGTGGAGTGCATGTACTCCCCCTGCTTGCGAGGGTTTCCTCCGGGCACTCCGGTTTCCTTCCACAGTACAAAAACATGCACATTAGGCGAATTGGCTGTTCCAAATTACCCCTAGGTATGAGTGTGAATGGTTGTATGTGTGTAAGCAGCTTAGACAATGAATGAATATCATTTATTAATTGTTGTGGCACATCCTCAAGACAAGTTGCATTCAATCAATCATCATCTCTTTCTCTCAGTTAATATGTCACAAATTCTTCTTGTCGCATAACTTAGAAACTGTAAAGCACAAAGCCATTTGTATTAAAGACTCCCGTGGTGGAAAACGTAACAGGAAAAAGGAACATTTCACATAAAATGACTGAAATAAACATCTGCTTAACAAAAAAAAATAATAATAATCAGCAAAACAAAGTTTGTGTGTGTGTTTTTTGTTAAATATATATCTAATTAAATTCCATATTAAACAAGGCTCCAAATGATATTCGAATCTAATTAAATTAAACTGCATAGCTTTCCATGTGCCGTGCATCACAAACCATAGTGCATCTAGTCTCCGTTAAATATGTCCTATAGCTGGGTCATGACTCTACTTCTGTGCAGGCACCAGGTCATCAATGCCTACGTTGTCCTCCAGTCTCTTCTCAATCCTGATGAGAAGTTTAACGCCGTCCACCACCAGCTGTGTAAACTCAACTTCTGTGAGTCCAATGGTTTGTAGGTTGCTTATTTTGTACAATCCAGGTGAGTCTGTTCATGGAGAAGATGCAACCAGTTCACTTTACTGTCTTTTGTGTTCATAACGAACATTTAAATAGGATTTACTAACTGGTGTAGTGTTGAGTGTAATTACATACTGTCTGTCTCCATGCGAAGTCTCAGCCTATCCAGGATGTTGTTCAGGTGTTTGTGCTTCGACAGGTGTATCAGCCTGACGGTGACGCTGGCCTTAAGACCAGTGCCCACCTCTGCCGGTGAGCTCACCACCCAGCCCAAGTGAGGTTTCCAGATAAAAGGATGCCTGAGTTTACTATACATTGCCTCCAACTGAAAAAAAAAAAGGATGATTAGGAGAGTGGCATTCACCCAGTGCCATGTGTAATCTGCCTTTTCAGCAAGAGATCGATCAACTCTCACCTTCACTAGATTAATGCATACAGATGCAAATGCTTCCTGGATATTGCCGTCACTTCTGGAAGAAACCAGTTTCAGATGGTCCTCCATGTTCACCCACACTGCCAGACCGCCGTTCTCACTCATCCTGTAAGATGGTAAGGAGCATAGATATAAACACAACGGCGGTGCTACTTGGTATATCACATGTAATCGGAACGTGCCGAAGTTGCCGCCATCTTACCAGACACTGGTTACGCTTGACAGCTAGGCTTTATACAGAGATTGGACATAAGTAAATAGACACACAAAATTTCAGAATGAATATTTCCTGGTCGAAGAAGAGGCTTGCGTCTTGCTGCTCGGCCATAATGGCCCATTTGATGAAGTTGGTGCGTAACAGTTTTTGAGCTGGTCTGGATGTCTTCTGCAATGTCTGAGCCTTGGAACAAGGATTTTTCTGCACTGCTCTCTTCAGGGAGGCATCTTTCCGATGGTCCAGGTCGACCTGGTCGTGGATCTATGGTGGTCTTACTTTCACTACTGAACTTTTTACTGTTGACAGAGGAATATTCAAATTGTCTGCAATTTGTGGCTGGATGATGCCACCCTCTGACTGACCCACAATTCCACCTCTCTGAAAATCTGACAATTTAGTGAATATTCGTCAGACTGCTGAATATTGGTGCACAAAGTTGTGCTAAAGTTATGCAAGAATGTCTTGCATTCCAGAAGATCAAGAAATGTCAGATTTTCATTATGTCAACAGTTAAAAAGTTCAACAGTGAAGGTCAGAACACCAGGGACCCTCGACCAGGAACATCAGAAAGATGCCTTCGCTCTGTGAAGAGAGCAGTGGAAAAAAATCCCCGTTCCAAGGCTAGGAACAGCCGATTAGCATAATGTGTATGACTTTGGACTGTGGAAGTTAACCGGACTACCTGAATGAAACCCACCCAAGCAAAAGGAGAACATGCAATCTCCACACAGAAGCGCCCAATCCAGGGAATCGAACCCAGGACCTTTTTGCTGTGAGGCGGACATGATAACCATTATGTCACCATGCCACCAGAAATATTAATTACATCTTTTAAATGAACAGCAATTTATAAAATGTTCTCTGAGAAATGACAGAGTTGCTGAATAGAGCTTGAATAAAAATACATCCTGACCAACAGAGATGATGGTTTATAGCAAATCACTGGAGTTAAATAAAGGTCTGCAAAGCCCTGCGAAGGTCTGGTCAGCTGTTCAGGGTAAAACCCTGAAACCAATCTCTCAATCACAACATCTAACACGAAATCGCCTTGTGTCGTTTTTACATTTTCTGAAGCATTTTCCAAGGTTTTGAGCGTGGTTTTAAAATAATAAATAAATAAACAAAATTTGGTGCAACGCCAATATCTGAGTGTGCTAATGAGAAACCAGTAAGTATGTGTATGTATGTATATATATATATATATATATTTATCCAGCCTTATCAAACATTACAAGTTTAATTAGTGCAGAGATAACTGATGTTTACTTCTTCATAGGTTCATTCAAAAGGAAAATAATTCTTGTGGAATCCTTGTGTGCTTTCAGGTGAGAGGTATAATGCTGTTGTAACTCAGCTACCGACTACATAGCCTTCCTAAAGGAAAGAAGCAGAGATTTCATGTTACTTTAATATCGGAAAGCAAAATTCTGTACTTAAGTTGTTATGGAAACGTGGTAACTATTTTAATATATGAATTTGTATATGCATGTAAATTTTTATATTCCTAACCACTCATACTATAACAGAAAATGGGGTATCAGGTAGTTTTATCTGCTTCTTATCTGCAAAAAATTGGGTTGATTAATGAATGAATGAATGACCTGATATAAAAATGACTCATACACACAAGACCTCATCATATTTTATCTTATCAGATAAAATAACCTAAGGGGAAAAAAAAAAATTCCAGTGTGTTCATCACAAAATCCTCTCATTTACCCCCACTATAATTTCCTTCTCCTGAAACTAAGAGGCCCAGACCTATTCAAGCTAATATAATTCTCTCTCATAATCCTTCAAGTCGCAGTCACGGGGAATCTTAGCAGACTCTGGGTGGAGGTGGGTTACACCCTGAACGCTCGCCAGATCATTGCAGAGCAACATACAACCATTCACACTCAGGGGCAATTTGGAACAGCCAGCTGGCTTAATGTGCATGTCTTTGGACTGCAGGAGGAAACGAGTACCCGGAGGAACGAGCACAGAAAGATCATGAAAACTCTACACAGAAACGCCCTCGCCAAGCCCAGGACTCGAACCCAGGACCTTCTTGCTGTAAGGTGGATATGCAACCCACTACACAACCAGGCTGCGCCCCTCACTGTTTGCTAGTCTGATAAATATTAAGCCCTCCAGGACTGGAGTGTGACACCATGTCTGCCCATGTGTGAGTTTTACCACAATGCCCGTGCATCAGGCCAATCACGGGCCACGCCTGTCTTCATTAACATGGCAGCCGGGGAATCCAGAATGAGCCCCCTATCTTCTGTCTCTTGGCTGAGCTCGTCCATTGAGTATAGCTTGCCTGGGAGTTCTTCACTAAGTTGATCCAGAGCTGGAAAACCAATCAGGAAGTCATTATTGCTAGCATGATTTTTACATTTTTAAAATTATTTATTGTTAGAGAGAACATTAGGCACTGATCCTTTATGCACTGTGCTGACTCACTTACACAGTGCTGTATTTGTACAGTTTATTACAGTACCTTTTTTGGCCAGGGTGAGGAGGTGTCTCCGCTCCCCTCGGCTGCAGTGTGTTGGGAAACTGAAGTCCTCAATGCATCGAGAAGCACTCACCTCACAGCTCACAGCATATTCTTGGTCAAAGTCATCACCTCCCTACACACACACTCGCATATGCATATATATATATATATATATATATATATATTTATACAC
>JAOUQZ010000004.1:17270796-17281501 GCA_028564935.1 Neosilurus hyrtlii
TATATATATATATGTATAGTGTAATATAAATAACACTCACCTTGAGGTTGTCATAATTAAAGTCACTCTTTTGTGTAATGTGACCGAGCACTTTGTAGCTGTGGTAAACTCCAATGATGCGGTCAAAGAAATCACAGAAAAGAATGTAGGACTGGGCATCACCAGCTAAACAGCCTACAGTCAAAGGCCCTGTCCTGGTCCCTGTGTCACAGAGTGAGAAAAACACATTCAGTTCCATTCAGAAAACCCATCACATTCCGTTTTCCCTTATGCAGTAGTTTGTTTCTGCTTGCTCAGCCTCATGTGCTGGAAGTTATTAGAGTTCAGAGTACAGATACTGGTGTAGTGGTTAGCAGGTCCACCTCACAGCAAGAAGGTCCTGGGTTTGATTCTTGGGCTCGGGCGGTTCTGTGTGGAGGTTGTATGTAAAATCCATGCTTGAGTGGGTTTCCCCCAGGTAGTCCGGTTTCCTCCTACAGTCCAAAGACATGCACATTAGGCTAACTGGCTGTTCCAAATTGCCCCTAGGTGCGAGTGTGAATGGTTGTGTGTGTCGCCTTGTGATGGTTTGGCGAGCTGTTCAGGGTGTACTCCGCCTTCGCCAGCATCGGCTGAGATAGGCTTCAGCTCCTTCACGCGGCTCTAGTAGGATAAAGCAGCTTGTTAAATGAGTGTGAGTGAGTGTATACTTACTTAAGACCCTCCAGCTGCCTCAGTGCACTGAGAAGTCTTTAATAAACTGAGAGTACCTTGATAGGTGAGATGCTTCATAGAGCCAATCTCAGCTGACATTGAACATTAGCAGTGTACACCCTGAACAACTCGCCAGTCCATCAGGGGCGATTTGGAACAGCCATATAGCCTAATGTGCATTCCTTGGGACTGTGGGTGGAAATCAGTGTACTCAAAAGAAACCCTTGAATGCACAGGAGAGCATGCAATGATGAATTTAGCATCAGGTTATGCTCTGATTTTGGCTACTCATAACAATAGAAGTCTGAAGGCATAACTTGTTTGTACACAGCGTACATGTTTGCAGTGAGGGAGCTGGCATCAGATGAGTATCAGGTTTCAGCTGATTCTTAGAACTTACATCCTCTTATCAGATTAAATTTTAAAAAGGCAGGTTGGGTTCATCTCTAGACTGAGTGGTTAGGCTACACGGAATATTTTTTATAACGATGATGAGTGCTCTGGAGTAGTGATTCAGATTGCGTTTTACTAATTTTTTTTCCCCCTTCCATTTACTTTCCTTTCAATTGTTGATCAAAGTTTCCATCTAGCAAAGGTTCTGTGTAAAAGTGTGCAACAGAAGGGTTTCAAGTAGAATTTGTGTTTAAATCATCCAAAAAGCACTTGAAATGATTAGTTTTGGAAGAATATATAGTATAATACAGTATATCTATCTATCTATATTTATATATAGATGGTAATTAAGGCTTGTGACGTAAACCATAATTGTGCTACGCTGGTAATGAGTCACTTCCTTCGCACCATGCATGTGTTCTGATCTTCCACAGAACGGCAAGTGTCATTTTTCCAGTGAGTGAACAACACTAAAAAAGTTGACTAGTGGAACAGTTCTGAACCAACAAGTGCTGGTATGCAAAGAATATGTAAGAAATAAAGCATGATGGGGTCTACGGGTTGGTTTGATGTAAAGGTGATTATTTTACCAAATCAATCTGTCATGTTTATGGCTCTTTTAGCACAGCAATTATATAACAATTGCTATTTTTTAACTTTGTGGGGTCGGTGGTGTAGTGGTTAGGGTGCTGGGCTCATAATTGAGAGGAAGTGGGTTTAAATCCCTGTTAGACCCCTACCATGCTAAGACCCCTGGGCAAGGTCTTAACCACAAGTGTGCCTCTGTCCACCCAGCAGTATAAATGGGAACCAGTAATAATAAAGGGAAGGTAAGCTGCGATGGACTAGCGTCCCATCCAGGAGGAGTTGAACTCCTAATTTCTTCACGCTACAGAAACCGAGGATAAGCTTCGGCCTGATGAGCCACTAGGCTCTGGTGCAAAACCCCAACAGACTTTTTTCTACACTTATTAATATTGTTATTATTTTTTATCACTGAGGGCCACTTCACTAGATTTAAAGGTGATCGAGGGTCGAGTGATCACTGAAAACCTATTCTAAAGAGCAACCATGAGATCTGCATGGCAAAACGATTCATTTAGGCATTTATCTTCTTTTCGTTTATTCGTTTGCAATTTCTGACAACGTTTAACAACGACAAGCTAACATGCAATCTTTCTTGAGTCATGAAAGACTAGCTGTTTACTTGAATTAGGCTACTGCCACCTAGTGGAAGGATGATGAATTAGACTTCATGGTAATGGTGGATGCAAAGAATGTACGATAATCATATTCTTTGAAAGCTCTTATGGGCCACATATAATGAGTTAGCGGGCCGGATTTGGCCCACGGGCCTTGCGTTTGAGAGCTATGGTTTAGAGTTACATGAGGTCTATGAAATACTTTCATGTTTAAATTACATTATAGGTCAGCATCTTCTTTTCTTCTCTCTCTTAAAGTTAGTACAACAAAAATAAAGTAACTTGCTATGCTACAGGGAAAAATAACTCAGATAAAACAAACCCCTCTGTCCTGAATATGTTCTGACACTGGAGACTCCTTTAATAAGTCTTAATAAACAGGAAATAAACATTTCCTTACAGAAAGTTACTGCCAATATAGTGTTTAAAACATTTCATTTTATTTTCCAACCCACTTTATCCTTTATTAGGGTTGCAGCAAGGCTGGAGCCTATCTTAGCCAACTCTAGGTTTAGGCCCTGAACAGCATGCCAAAACACTGCAGGGCAACGCACAACTACTCACACTCACACCTAAGGGTAATTGAGAATATTCAATTAATCTAATGTGTGTGTCTTTGGACTGTAGGAGGAGACTGGGGTACCTGGAGGAAACCCACACAAGCACAGGGAGAACATGCAAACTCCACACAGAAATGCCCTTGAGGCGCACAGGGCTTGAACCCTGGGCCTTCTTACTGCGAGATGGAAGCGCTAACCACTACGCCACTGTGCCACTCCAAACACATATTAAAATCAATTTATAGAAGAGCTCCACACTTATGCAAATGTCATATGGCTGTCAGCTCAATTTTGTTGCCACCCAGGCAACCCAACACATGTGGATACCAATGAAAAGAAAGTATGCTACATTTTCAGGGCTGTGCTTTTAAGAAGAGCCTAAATATTTATATTCATCACCCTTAGATCATGAAACACAGCCATCACATCCCTGGAAGAAGAAAAAAAAAAGTTATTCAAATGCAAATGAATAAACACCTTCTGACCAATCAGATTATAAGATCCTCTCACCTGGATCCTCCAGGCCTGGACGAATGATGTCATCGAAGATGACTCCACTCTCAGTGGCCCGGTTGAACTGGCGTGTGTACATATGTAGATCAAGCACACGGGCCATGCAAGTATAGTTTTTATCCAGACTAGGGAACTCTTCTTTGGGGCAACCCCTCTTCAGTTTTAGCTTGTTCATTGGATCTGGGGGGATCAAGCTCTAAAAATAAAAACATTTTAAATGGAAGCTTGGACAGATGTTGCAGTACGTGCCTCAATGTGCCTGCCAAGGCTGTGTACTGTATTGTGCTTTATATTCTACTGATTGCTTGCGGTGTCAAGGTTGCAGATAGAATAGAAGTGGTAATCATCTCAAAAATCAAGATAGCGAGAACAAAGCTGCTGCTTGGTATTGCTTTTTTTTGTTTTCTTTTCTTTTTTGCATGGGACTTTCCTTTTGTTTCGCAATGTAAAGTGCTTTGGTGTAGTTTTTTTTTAATGTGAAGGGGAATACCTCGAGTACCGGCCTGTACTTTGTCTCCAAAGCGTACTCCTTGGGAGCTGAAAGAGATGAGTGATGTTAGCAAGAGCTTCTAGGCATGAACACAGTGGTGTGTAATATCAGTTCTCCTGGGATTCTCCAGATTGACTTGTACATACAGTTGCAGTGTGAAGGATTAATAATGTCACCCAGATGTAGGTGTATAGAAATTTTTATATGTGATCAAAATAAAGACACAAGCAACTGGCTGCAGCATATATACATGACTGGCTGCTTTGCTTTTTTTTTTTGGTTTCCTGTTTTGTTTTGGGGACTTTTACCATCACTCTTGTTTTTAGTAAGTGAAAGGAACTCTAAATGGGGTTTAGGTAGAGAGGCAACCAATCACAAAGCTCACTCACTCATTTGCTGAACCGATTAATCCTACTAGAGTCACGGGGGGGTTGGAGCCTATCTCAGCCAAAACTGGGTGAAGGCAAGGTACACCCTCAACAGCAACCACTCACACCTGGGGGCAATTTGGAACAGCCAGTTAGCCTTATGTGCATGTCTGTGGGCTGTAGAAGGAAACCGGGGTACCCGGAGGAAAAGCACACAATTAGAGGGAGAACAAGCGAACTCCACACAGGAACACCATCACAGAGGCCGGGTTTCGAACCCAGGACCTTCTTAGTGTGGGGCGGACAAGCTAACAACCACTCCGCCGTATTTGCATATTCGTATTTTTTATGAATTTGGGATCTTCAGTATCTTCCAGGATTCTTTTCAAGTTTAAACTTTAAAGCAAATGGTTTGATTAGTCTAGTTTCTGTTTTCTGAGCAGTTTCATTAACTAGCTACAGGTAAGAGGAAAGATGTTGAAGCTCCAGCTTTTATCAGAGCTTTTGCTATTTAGATTTATTTCACCACAAAATAGCCGTTTCTGAACCATACTTTGGCACTCGTTATTAAGACGCAACTAATGGAGCGGAGCACCCATACGAGTTCTCTTACTGTACTTGACGGGTTTTTGGTGGGAACTCTCAAACCCCATTCACGTATCCTACGTACAGTATATCAAGATTAATTCACTTTAATAACTTGTTCATTAAAGGGATTAAAAATTCAGGGAACCAAACACGCAATCTTAGTCTCGTCATGTAAAGTACACCATTTAGAAGCCGTAGCTTTACAGAACATTTCAATAACACACAAGAATATCATTAGTTGTTTATTTATTTCATGTCATTGCCTATGACATCACATCACGTGGCCCGACTATTATACGCCTCTTGTTCTTTATATTACTGTCTCACAGAAAAAAATTGTTTTTGAGATTAATTGAGATATAACATTTTCAAAGAATAACACAGGGTTCTCATGTGTACACGTACACCGGAGGGATGGAAGAAGGAGAGACGGACATACTCTACAGGTTTTATTAATAAAAAAGAAAACAAATTCATATCTCAGGAAGGGAACCACCTACTGCAGCCAAATTTGGGCCCGTTCATCTATGGGGAGATAGTAGTTCAAAGCCATATTCGTTTGTTTTGACGAATACAATTACATACGGAATATTAGCAAAAATATCTTGACGTTCCAGAAGCAACTCCATGGTTAGACGCTACGAGCTCCAACTCTTCAATCAGCTGGAGATCTTTTTTGTACACGCTTCGCCATGAAACGTTCCGGCCTTGACACAACCTGTAGCTAATACTGTAGAAACCAAACAAGGAACTAGTGACTGTCCAAATACGTTTGGTTGCTAGTGACACCAAGCGTTGTAATTATAGGTACCCCAATTCACCCTATATGCACATCTCTATTCAATATAGCTTTGATGTCATGCATAAGGAAGATATTAAGACTTACGCTTGATCAAACGTTCTTCCTTTCTCTTCCACATCTTTTCTTGTTGGCTGCAGCGTGTGGTTAATGAGTGCACTGTGCATGGACAGGAATAAAGCCTAAGCATTGACCCGTGACAACTGGCCTTCAAATTGAACAAAAGAGCTATGAATAGCCCGGCGGGGGGGCCCTTATCATCTGAGAGCTTACTATCCGTACGCCCCTGAGACCTGAGCATGCTAGTGTCATGTTGCTCAGCTGTAACAGTAGCCTATTTTGATAGCTGTGTCATATTTTATTTTTGAACTTTAGGGATACACTGTTAGCACCATTCTGGAACTGTAGGAGGTACTGTAGGCAAGATCGTATTTTGGCGCCCACAACAGCTTTTTGCGCAAAGAGGCGCAATGTCAAATTTGTGGCATTCTGCGCGGCTGCACCCGCAGGCACCTTAGCCTGCGCCCTAGGCAACCGCCTAGTTCGCCTAATGGTGGCGCCGGCTCTGGCTACATCTGATTCAAGTGGTGGTTCAGTGCTTAAGGCTCTGGAGGTCAGGGATTAAATCACCAGTACCACCATGCTGCCACTGTTGGGCTCTTGAGGAAGTGAACCCTCAGCGGCTCAGTGGTATAAAAATGATGAATGTATGTCGCTCTGGATGAGCACGTCTGCCAAATGCCATAAATGTAAACACGCTTGCTGGGAAGTGTGTTTTTTTACGGATGGATGTGTTGCTGAATTGGAGAGGTCTGTATGTTGATAGCAGTGCTAATGAGACAGAAGTGAAACTGTTGTCATCTCAGAGGTGTATATATGTGTTGAATGAACAGTTTCTCGTATTTTTACCACTGTGGTTTGTCAGTGCTTCAGAACTAGGAGACTATTTATTACCAGTGAGACGCTTGTTTCACACCGATGAAGATACACCGTATATTTATTAGACAAAAATCACACACCATGCCATCAGTAATGACGTGTATACATAAAAATAAAAATATAAAAAAATCTTTTAGAAACAACAATCAGCTACAGTGTCTCACCTACTCGTTTTGAGTTATTACTTTTTTTTTTTTTTGTAAATGAATTATAAAAAAATATCAAATCTGAAAATGAAATGGTCTGCAACGGCTTACTGATCCGAAGGTCAGTGGTTCAATCCCCGCAATCACCACGGTTGGGCCCTCGAGCAAGGCCCTTAACCCTCAAATGCTCAGTTGTATAAAAGTGATAAATGTAAGTTGCTCCGGATAAGAGCGTCTGCAAAATGCAGTATCTGTGAAGGTAATTATATAAATTAACATAACGCACAATGAGTCGATATTTTCTCTGAATCAGAACATACTTTGTTATTTTCCTCCAAAAAAAAAAAAAAAAAAAAAAAAAACATATTTGCACCCAGCATTAAAAATAAAGAACAAACACAAACAAACAAACAAACAAACAAAAAAAACAATTATTTTTTTGACCTGTTCCTGTACAGTATTGGTGCTGAAAGGTGTCTCAGGTGAAAAACTGAATTTTCATATAGAATTTTATGATACTGTTTTGCATCATTGCATCCTCCAAGCTTGGACCAGCTGTAGAGGATCAAACAGTATTACTGAGATGAAGAGAAACACAATTTGTTTAATAATTTCATTGAATGTAGTGTCCGTAACTTTTGCGCCCAGATTTTTCAAGGATCTTAAGTGCCATACGAATGAAACTCGGCTTATCCATATTTCATATAATAACACATCCTCCAGAAAAAGTATACCATTCTGAGATGCACCATGTTTAAGATATTGTAACATGAATTTGACGTGGTTACGGACACTACAGCACTGTAACAGAAGCACTGACGTTAATAATTTTGGGATAAAATCCGTAATTTTGAATAGATTTCTTCAATTCAACCAACATTTATTACAGGTTATGCGTCTCTATAATATTACAGCAGTTACACTGTTGATGAAATATCAATATATTGCATTTAAAAATGTTTTGTTTTCGAAGTGAGACAGTAGAACACTGCAAAACTGGCATTTTAATGGAACATATAAAAACATATCCACTAAACGACTGAAGTTAGCAACTTGAAAATTTCAGGGAAGCAAGACTGTCATCCTCCACATAGAAAAAACTTCAGGATATATTTTTATGGCAAACTAATCCTCTGTATTAGGAGCATCACTAAAAAAAAAATTTAAACCGGCACCAATAGTGTTTTGCCCCTTGGTCTAAATTAGATTTTTCACCATGGGGACCACTATGGGGGAAATTTGGGATTGTAGCACTTATAAAATTAGCAAGTAGACACCATGTCCATAATAACAAGCTCTTTAGATGTATTGCACAAGAACTACCTGGCCATGTAACCCATCTGGATGTTCGGCAACAAAGACAAGGAAGAAGAAAAAGCACCTGGAATCCCACTGAAATGAATATGGGTGTGGCCGTGGGTGTAGTAGTTAAGAGTGCTGGGCTCATGATCGACAGGTCATGGGTTCGAATCCCTGTTATACTCACACCATGCCAAGACCCCTGGGCAAGGTCTTAACCACAGGTGTGCCGCTGTCCACCCAGCAGTATAAAAATGCTGGTAAGGTGACTTGCGATGGACTAGCATCCCATCCGACTAGAGGTTCAACTCCTAGTCACTTCACGCTACAGAAACTGGGGACGGGTGCAAAAAGCCCAACATACTTTACCTTCCTTACAGGTACATAGTTAAGGTGTCGATGAATTCTGTAGTATCCTAAAGTAGCAAATGTTCATTCATTCAACCACGTTATCATTTATTAGGGTCACAGGGAGGCTGATCTCAGCCGATTCTGATTACAGCTCGCTAGTTCATTACAGGGCAAACACACACACACACACACACACTCACACCGTGTAGTAATCTGGAACAGCCAGTTATCCTAATGTGCACGTCTTTGGACTGTCGGAGAAAACCAGAGTACCCTGAGGAAACCCGCCCAATCGTGGGGAGAACTGACTCCACATAGAAACTCCCTCGCCGAAGGCGGGGACTCGAACCCAGGACCTGGGTTCCTACTGTGAGGCAGACATGCCAACCACTACGCCACCGTGCCGACCCAGTATTGAATGTGTTAACCCAATGCATGGTTGGCTCTGCCAGGAGGTCAAAGCCACAAAGTGATGAATATCTATCTATCTATCCGTCTGTCCGTCATCTACACTGCTTATCTATCAGGGTTGTTGGGGAACCATTCAGAACTGACTACGGTCAAAAGTCAGGGTTCTGATCTCCATACCAACACACACTGTAATGGAAACAAAGTAAAAACGCGATCTGTACTAAATCTCTACCGCCTAAAATTGGTGTCTGAATTTACACAAAAAAAAAATTTTTAATCTTATAAAGGCCAGCTTTACGAGATCCACTTTCCCAGAATGCATTACAAATCCTCCAACCCTGTTGTGTCCACCTTGACTTTGATAAACAGGGTGTCGTCTCGTACGTAGACAGCATTCCGAGAACCTTCCAGATCAGTGTGAGAGATGAAACGAGAGAACCCTAGCGCGGCGTTGCTGTCGGCTGTGGGTCTGCGGAAGCTCTCTTTGTTGGTGTCGGGGGTGAAGCTGCAGCTGATGTGGTTGCGTGAGCCGCTCTGATCCAACACGGTCAGCGTGACGCTCTGGCGGAACGGCCACGGCAGCAGCGAGTCGAAGTCGCCTCTCATCACCATGACATAGAGGGAAAGGTGCGTCCCCCGGGCACTTCCTTCGCCGTCCGGATACACGCGGGCACTCAGCTTGTAGCCGCTGCGGCCGGTGTAGAAGGGCGGTGAGGTGAGCGGAGCACCTGCGTCTTTTCTGCGCTGGTAGTCGTGAACCTTCCAGATGAGCTTTCCATCATACGATGTGGACTCGAGCTGGCGAAAACGTTGCTCGTTGCACTGCAGCTGCTCCACGTGGATGTCCAGGAGTCGAGTGTGACGCTGACACGTCTGCCCTAATGCCCCTGAATAACACACACACACACAGAGCACTGTTTTAAGGCTCAGTACCTGGCCTGTTGGAGCAAGTCCAAAGTTTTACCAATTGTATTCGCAATTTGACAGAAAATGCTAATAGCGCTGACATTTTAGAACAATAGCATCCCATATAAACCGAAACCACACACACACAAAAAAAAAGCAGAAGACACACAGATCAGGTGATTGTGTTGGCAGTGCTAAGCGTGTCAGCACCCCCTGCCCTGTTCATCAGGCAAACTACAGCTTAACCAAAACGTAAACCAAAAACATGCTGATCTGATGCTATCCTCACCCAGATGATCTCGGAGACTCTGCGTCATTGCCACCTGCTGCCTGAGAGAGTCGAGTGACACTCGGAGGGCGCTCAGCTCCTCTTTAGCCAGCTCGGCATCCAGAACACTGCGTAGCTCCTGTAGCTCCTTTTTAAAATTGGAGACACACTCCCTCTGCTCCACCACTGACCTCTACAACACAAACACTGCAGTATCAGCTCAGCTCAGCTAGTTCACATAAGGGCATTTAAGACTGAGGATTATTCAGTATACGGACCAATGCTAGCATTACCTACATAAGAAAGGACAAGCCTATAAGAAGACTTCATTGCTTTCAATCCCCACTGACATTACCGCCTCTGACCATTTCCTGTTTCTCTGGAGCGTTAATATGAGGTTGCACACCTATACAAAACTCCTATTTTATCCCTCACCACGAGAACAATTTGGGACAGTTAAATCTGGGGTGGATATTTTTGGATTTTTTTGGATTTTGGAATTTTTCTCGAGGGACCCAGCCACACCATCCCATGTCCTCAGGGCTCGTTCCAAAGCCACGCCCCTCTCCGGACTCATGAGTTCCGTTCTGGCTGCTGGTTTGTGCACGACAGGGTCACACGTGCAGGAAGACGCGGCAACATTTGATTGGGTGTTTCCTAGTTGACTGTGAGGCAGTGATTCCTGCTTTAAGTTTCCTATTAACAGTTACAGTTGTGTTCAAAATTATTCAACCCCCAATGCTGTAAAGGGCTTTAGGGACTATAGTGTACATTTGGAA
>JAOUQZ010000004.1:17281601-17306557 GCA_028564935.1 Neosilurus hyrtlii
ATGATCAAAATCAATGTCAAACTGGCCAAAACATTCAATTTCAGTGGGGGTTGAATAATTTTGAACACAACTGTATACACAAAAAGCCCGAGGCGATGTCCACCAAGCCTGAGGTGCATAATTGTTTTAATACACTACATGAGAACAGAAGATTAAAAATGATTTTTTAGGATTTATTTCTTTTACGTTTGAGATCATGACGGATGCACATGAGCCCTGAGTGCATGCGCTAGCAGGTGTCTCTTTAAGTATATATTACATAGAAACATAATGAAACATGAACTTAAATGGGATTTCTATAGTTTACATATTTTAACCATGACAGAGGCAGGTCGGGTGAGACCTGTGCTTTGAGATCAGCCAGTGCCGTGTAGCTAACGACATCTGTTCAGCCTACACACTCAAAAAAGTCATTCAAAAGTAATGAAGCAAAAGAAGGTAAACAGCCCTCAGTAAAGGTCTTTTAGTGAATACTGTGTGAAAACAAAAGAGAAACAAACTAAAATGAAATTTTTATGGCTTATTTTTCCATTTTTGAAGCGTGATGATGATAATGATGCCTCCCCCAAGTCTCATCTTCAGCCGCTTGTTCCAGGTTTGGGTCGCGGGGGTAGCAGCCTAAGCAGTGAGGTCCAGACATCCCTCTCCTCAGCCACTTCCACCAGCTCTTCCAGGGGGAGACCAAGGTGTTCCCAGACCATCCGAGAGACGTAGTCCCTCCAGCATGTTCTGGGTCGACCCCAAGGTCTCTTCCCGGTTTAGACCTGCCCGAAACACCACACCGGGGAGGCTTTCAGGGGCATTCTAGTTAGATGCCCGAGCCACCTCAACTGGCTCCTCTCAACGCGAAGGAGTAGCGGTTCTACTCCGAGCTCCTCCCAGATGACAGAACTTCTCACACTATCTCTAAGGGAGAGACCTGCCACCCTGCTAAGGAAGCTCATTTCAGCCGCTTGTATTCGTGATCTTGTTCTTTCGGTCACTACCCGAAGCTCGTGACCATAGGCCTCCCCCAAGTGACCATGACAAACTGTCTGTTGTTTTGATTCATGCATTATCCACCCGGAATAATGATTTTTAACCAGACAGCTCCGTTCCCATGACATGTATTAATTCATTCATTCATTTTCTGAACCGCTTAATCCTAATTAGGGTTGCGGGGAGACTGGCGCCCATCCCAGCTGACTTTGGGCGAGGGCAGAGCACACCCTGGACAGCTCGCCAGGCCATCGCAGGGCAGCATGACATGCTATTGTATACATATATATATTTATGTATATTTATGTATACATATATTGTATACTGACAGCTATTATATACAGTTTGTGGGGGTCAAATTCCAAAATTGGATATTATCTTAGGTTTGCTTTTTTTTCTTTTCTGAAATCGGCCACTTCACGAATCTCACGATCATAGGTGAGGGCTGGAATGTAGACGGACTGGTAAATCGGCTTTCAGCTGACGCAGCACGTTTATCCATCTCCCGCTCCATTCTCGCATCACTAACGAACCAGACCAGGAGATACCTGAATATGTACATCAGTAATGTGTTTGTGTCACCACCTCTTCCACTGTTACGCTCTTAGTAATCCTATATATCATGCAACACTTCATCCACTGCCAGATTGCAGGTATAATGGACTAAATTATGTACTGAATACAACATATAAAATTTTTTTGAGAATATGCAAAACGTACAAAATTGGTAGGAAGTTTCTTTACCTGGATGGCAGAAAATGTACTGTCACACTTGGTCACCTCTCTGTTAAGATTAGCAACAAGCAAGTTTCTCTCCTTCAGCTCCCTCTCCTGGAGGGCTAAGTTCTGCTGTAGCTGATCTACCTGATACACACACATTTAAATTAAAAAAGGAGACAAAGCAGCAACATTTTTAAACAAATTACAGCTCCTTGACCAACTAGTCATATTTGCTGTGTTGCTACGGCTCAATCACTCAGTTATTTGCCGAACCCATACTTGCCAACACTCACATTCAAACCTCGGGGCAATCTAGAACAGCCAATTAGCCTAATGTGCATGTGTTTGGCCTGTGGGAGGAAACTGGATTACCTTGGAGGAAACCCACTTAAGCTCAGGGAGAACATGCAAACTCCACACAGAAACGCTCGAGCCCGGGACTTTCGAGCCCGGGACTTTTTTTTGTGAGGTGGATGTACTAACCACTACGCCACGACGTTGCCCTGCTATGGCTTGAAGTGAACAGAATGTTTTGTAGCTAAACATGGACTTTCTTATGATAGGCGTCCGAGGCTCGCATTACAAGTGTAGCGTGACTCCTTAAAGGGCTGAATCAACTTCAACACCTGGAGCAAATAAACAAATAAATCTCTACTGCATTTCCCCGACTATGGTCCGCAGCGAAAGCAGGAAAGATTAACACTGAGTTTTCTATTCACCATCTTTCATTCACTGGTTTCTACCTTCATTTGTGTCACCTAACTTGTTAGTCTAATTATCCGTTTAACGAGTTCCGTACTTGAGTAAATGTGTGGTGTTTTTTCCTTGGAAAAGTTTGCCTGCCTACCTGAATTAAACTGTTTGTGTGCAAGTCTGAGTGTAGGTGTCTGAGCATCTATATTTTGTCTTTCACTTTCAATGCTCCTAAAACATTTAAAATATTTTTTATTTATTGGTGATGCAACAGCCTTATTGGGTTTTCTGTGGAGGCATGGACACGGGACAACCATCCAAATCATGTTCCATGACTATAGGGTAACACTGGGGGAAGTCTACCCGACTTTATTTATTTATGGAAATTGCATTAGAAACATGGTTACGGTAGTGTAACACTAAACAGGAACATTTACGGCATTTGGCAGACACCCTTTTCCAGAGTGACTTACATTTATCATTTTTATTACAATTGAGCAAGTGACGATTACGGGCCTTGATCAAGGACCCAACAGCGACAGGTTGATGAGACTGGGGCTTGAACCACCAATCATCGGATTAGTAATCCAGAGCCTCAACCACTGTCCGAACATTCATTCATTCACTAAAATGATTAATCCTAATCGGATCGCGGGAAGGCAGGAGCCTATCTCAACCCACTCTGGGTCAAGGCTGGGTACACCCTGAACCGCTCACCAGTCCATCACAGAGCCAACACACACACAAGCAATTACACTCACACTCACACCTGGGGCATTGTGGAACAGCCAGTTAGCCTAATATGCATGTCCTTGGACTGCCGGAGGAAACCGGAGTACCCAGAGGAAACCCAACCATTAATGAGGAAACATTCAAACCCCACATAGAAATGCCCTCACCGAGCCCAAGCCCCAAACCCATGAATGTGTTAAATGGTGGTGCGGTGTTTAGAACAGCAAGAAGGTCTTGGGTTCAAGTCCCGGGCTTGGGCGTTTCTCTGTGGGATTTGCTTGTTCTCCCTGTGCCTGCGTGGGCTAACTGGCTATTCAGAATTGCCCCTAGGTGTAAGTGTGAATGGCTGTGTGTGTTGTTTTTTGTCAAATGAGCCATTGCGGGTGTACCCCACCTTCGCTCGGTGCCGGTTGATATCGGCTCCAGCTTCTCCGTGACCCAAGCAGGAGTAAGCAGTCCGGTAACTGAGAGAGTGAGTGAGTGGGAGTGAATCACAGTCACGACTTTTCTCATTAGTAGTGCTAATTTTAGCCCGTGTGAACAGTACACGGACATTTCATACCTGTTTTGCGAGCTTGCTGTTGCTCTCCAGGACGAGTAGCACATGGTGGCTAAATTCAGTGTATTCATGGACTTTCACTTTACTTCTTTTTTCCTAAAGGAGAGAGTAAACATGCACCTCATCTCATGATGGAAGAAACATTTACTAGAGCAAAAAGAGTAGATCGTGTCAGTGCACTAACCCGGACTGTGCAGCCATATTGCTTATAAATGCAGTCCGTCTCCACCTCTGGACACTCATCCACGTGTCCTTTGAGCTACAAGGAACAAAATGGCAGAATTGAACTCAAATGCTGAAGGGATTAAAACAATAATGCTTTCGCTGTAATCAGAAGTGGACCGAACCTTATGCCTCTTAACCATCTGAGAGCAGTTACTGGGACACTGAACTTCAGCTTCAGGGCACATCTTTTCATGGTCCTGAAATGATACACAGGATAGGATTAGCAGGTTTATTGTGGAGCTCAATCGCACGAATGAATGCAAATCATGTAAAGGCGTCTGACCGGGAGCTGGGTAATTGGGTACGGTTTGGTGCAGTAGCGACAGAATTCTGTGCGAAAAGGACAGAGGCTTCGTTGGTGGTCTGCCACGTTCTTGCGTAACAGGATGTCAGTGCAACCTGGGTTGGAGCACTGCAGGGTCTCATACTGACAAAGCTTTAGGTGTTTCTACAGGGTGGGGGGGGTGGGGGGTTAAAGAGTCAGAAAAAAAAAAATGATATAGGTTTGTTATTACTCAGTTTAAGTTAGAGTTACAGATTTCGGGACTTTTGACTGCTGTCACTTCCTGTACACTTCACCGTGAACAGTTTGGTTTCAGTTTCAGGGCAAATCACACCGAGGCAACTCACCTGCAAGTTACACAGAGACACCTTTTGCGTGCAATCCGGAGAGTTGTTACAGTAAACTTCTAGACTTAGTAGTTCTCTTTTACAGCAGTTGTCTTGAAAAACCTGCAACATTTAAAAGAGTTATAAGCATGCCATGTGTTCAGTCTCTACACTCTGTACAAGTAGTTTCAGACGAAAGTGGTATAAAAAAATTAAATAAATAAAACTTGAAATAAATTTCCAAAATGCTACACATTCACACATTGTTATAGGAAGTAATACAGCACTCCCCAAACCCCCCCCCCCCCTTTCCTCCTCATCCAATGGAAGAGACGTGGCCTAAAGGATAGTAAAGCGGGTTTGGGGCTTAAGATTTGATTCCTGAACCAGCAGGAAAAATGTGTGGCAGCCGGGGAGGTGAGCTGCACCTTCCCTTCCTCCACCTTCATAGCTGAAGTAACCTTGAGCAAGCTACCAAACCCCAACTGCTCTCCGGGCGCCACGGTGTGTGGCAACCCACAGCTCCAAGTGTGTACACAGAACAGAATATCAAAGAACTGCTGCGGCATGGTGGCGTAGCAAGAAGGTCCTGGGTCTCTGTGTGAAGTCTGCATTTTCTTGTGCTTGTGTGGATTTCCTCCAGGTACTCCGGTTTCCTCCCACAGTCCAAAAACATGCACATTTAGATTAATCGGCTGTTCCAAATTGCCCCTGAGTGCAAGTGTGAGTGTGTGGCGGTATAGTGGTAAGCACTTCCGCCTCACTGCAATAGGGTCCTGGGTTCGGCTCCCGGGCTCGGGTGTTTCTGTGTGGAGCTTGCATGTTCTCCCCCTGCTTGTACGGGTTTCTTCCAGGTACTCCAGTTTCCTCCCACATTCTGAAAGCTAACTGGCTGTTCCAGACTGCCTCTAGATGTGAGTGTGAATGGTGGTGTGTGTGTGAGTGAGTGAGTGAGTGAGTTGCCCTACAATGGACTGGCGAGCTGTTCAGGGTGTTCTTCACCCGGTATCAGTGGAAATTGGCTCCAGCCTCCCCGTGACCCCAATAGAATTAAGCGGTTTGGCAAATTTAGTGAGTGAGTGAGTGATAGAGTTGTAAACTTTTACAAAGGATATTAAAACATACCTCCTCAGCCTTGATTAAAATGCCATCCAAGGGACATTTGGACGTGTCGTTGCTCTGACTGAGGAAAAGAAATCGTGGTTTGAGGTTTGCACCTGCCCAAAAACACACTGTATAGGCTTCCAAGATTTATTACAAATCACAAAATAAATCTATATGCATTCTCAGAGAATGATTTCATGATGGACTTGTATTTGTTTGCCCTCTCGTTGTACTTACATGAACATTCTAATGCATTTGGCACAGAAGATGTGGCCACAGCCTGTCTGGTGGGGGTTCAGAATGGCGCCACCACAGGCCGGGCACATGTAGCGCTCGTCGAGCTGGGACACGAATCTGAGTGTGCGATTGGCCAGGAAGGACTCCAGCTCCCACGACCTCACGGGATCAGAGTTCTGTTTGGAGAGCTCGAGGCTCGAGCATTCGTTCTCCTCAGCTGCCATGTCAGGCCCGGGCGCTCAAGACATGAGACTGATTGGACACAGAAAGACACAAAGAGATACTGCAGCACTTTTTTTTTTATATCCAAAATAATAGATTCTAAATAAGAATGATTTTTTATTTTTCACTCTTTTCACTGGTGCATAACTGTATTTCATACCCTTATATGGATCTCACAGCTTACAGGAAACACAGCTTATATAACCATGCAGCAGCTCTGTCTCCACACAACCAAAAGTTGTTTCTATAGCACCAGAGATACCTTCATCCATGACATCCATAACATTCATCCACAGGAAACATCAGCCATACATCATACCAAAAACTTTTCATTGCTGAATCATTCACCAAACCACTTACCCTGTGATTTATAGATCTCTAAGCAGACAGAAAATAAATAAAATAAATACAATTTCAATGAAGGGGCGGAACAATGGCATAATGGTCCAACATGTCTGCCTCTCAGCAAGAAGGTTTCTCCCACAGTACAAAGACATGCGCTTTAGGCTAACTGGCTGTTCCAAATTGCCCCTAGGCGTGAGTGTGAGTGTGAGTGGTTGTTGCCCTGTGATGGTCTGGTGAGCTGAGAGCAGTTCTCGGTGGAGTTCGCATGTTCTCTTCATGCTTACGCAGGGTTCCTCTGGGTACTCCGGTTACCTTCCACAGTGCAAAGACATGCATTACGTTATTCGGATACTATCGGTGCATGCGTGTTTGGAGGCGGCCTAACATGCTTGGAGGGAAATCGCTATCTTTTGTAAGAATGACTTCACAGACGCCCATCTATTGGATGGTGATCGCTGTGAGTGACAGTGGAGCCTATAACACCCCTCCCTCCCGTGAGAGCTCGCCGATTAGCTACCATGGACACCCGGATGCAGATGGCTGCGTCATCAGCCTGGATTTGAACCTGCCGTCCCCAGGTTGATAGTCACCTCCTGGTGAGATGCGTCACTCTGTTACTTATTAATAGGGTTACTTTACTGATTCGTTCCTATTTTATTGTTTCATTAATCTAAACTGTTATTTATTTGAATTATCGTTTGTTTGTTTGCCTTTTTTCTTGTAAATAATTTGATAGAATTGTACATGTTATGGGGGTAAGAGGGGTGCACAAAGGGGAGATATCAGCAGGGAAGCAGGTACATTATTATCAATACAGGAATTGGGTGGAAATAAATAAGATTATTCTTCTTCCCACTCCTTTTCGAATATGCTACAGTTGACAATGTCATTTGCTTCATGCTTTTATTCATTCATTTATTTTCTAAGCCGCTTAATCCTAATTAGGGTGGTGGGGAGGCTGGCGGCCATCTCAGCTGACTCGGGGTGAGGGCGGGGTACACCCTGGACAGCTTGCCGAGCTAACACAACCATTCACACTCTCAGCTTGGGGTGATTTGGAACAATCAATTAGCCTACCATGCATGACTGTGGGAGGAAACCAGAGTACCCAGAGGAAACCACGGAGGATCGAACCCAGGCCTTCTTGCTGTGAGGCGGACGTGCTGACCCCTGCGCCACCGTGAAGCCCTTGCATCACACTTTTCAGTTCTTGACAACTGCTTTTTTTTTTTTATGTATTCGAAATAATCATTATTCCTTTATTCAGTTAAGCTAAAAAAGTAAATCACTGCTGGAGAAAATCATTTCATCACTACAGGAGGTTTTAATAGTGAAAATTTGGAGATAGTAGCCTCTGGCCCCCAAATCTGGCAGTTTGGAATGTGGCCTAATATGCACGTCTTTTGGACTGTAGGAGAAAGCCAGAGTTCTCCGAGGAAAACCACGCAGGCATGTGAAGAACATGCAGCCCCCACCCCTGAACCGCCTTGTCCTATTAGTGGTCACGGGGAGGCTGGCACCTATCTACACTGGGCGAAGGCGGGTTACTCCCTGAACTGCTCACCAGACCACCGCAGTGTGACACACCCACTCACATCTAGGGGCAATCTGGAACAATCAATAAGCCTAACGGGCATGTCCTCAGACTGTAAGAGGAAACCGGGGTGCCAGGAGGAAACCCAGGCAAGCATGAAGAGAGCATGCATACTCCACACAGAAACACCCTCGGGCACGGCGCTCGAACCCAGGACCACTTTGCCACCGTGCTACCAAAGATGGAACTCTCTGTAAAATAGGAAAGCAAGAAAGCAAGAAAAAAAAAGAAAAGCAACCAAGAAAGAAAAGAATAGAAAAAGAAAGAAGGAAAGAAAAAGAAGAAAGGAATGAAAGAAAAAGAAAGAAAAGAATAGAAAAAGAAAGGATGGAAAGAAAAGAAAGAAAGAAAAAGAAGAAAGGAATGAAAGAAAGAAAGAAAAAAAGAAAGAAAAAAGAAAGGAAGGAAAGAAAAGAAAAGGGAAAAAAGAAAGAAAGAAAAAGAAAGAAGAAAGGAAGGGAAAAAAAGAAAGAAAAAAGAAAGAAAGGAAAGAAAAGAAAGAAAAAAGGAAGAAAGAAAAAGAAAGAAGAAAGGAAGGAAAGAAAAGAGAGAGAAGGCGATAGGTTAGAGGAGAGAAGCGTGAGGTCGGAGGTTCCTGTGAGCTGCTGCAGAATGAAGCACCACGCGGGGGAATCCCCGGTACACGGCGCGCGCGCGCGGATACACGGACGTCCGACTGCGAAGCAAACAGCGCGCGCTCTATCCGACATTTCACGCGCGTATCACTAGGTGTCGGTCAGCAGGATGACGGAGTCTCGCGGCCGTCGGTTACACGCAACCCTCTGCCGTTTTCACGCGCTTTTCGCACAGAACGCCTCGCTTTCGCTTTGCTCGGACCCCCGCCGGGTTACATGCGAGGAGCGCGCGCGGGGCGTCTGTGCGTGCGTGCGTGAGTGCGAGGAGCGCGCGCGTGTATGTGCTCGTCTCGGGTCACCTACCTTGTGCTCGGTGTCGGTCGTCTCTCTCTCTCTCTCTCTCTCTCTCTCTATCAGGCCAGTAATGAGAGTCACGAGCCTCGGCATGAACCTTCCTCAGCCCAGCCAGGCTCTGCGGGAACACGCCGTGACGTCACAGTGTCGGAGGTGGCGTGTTGCCAGCGGAAAGCGCGTTTAACAGGAAGTTAGAATCGTCTCGCGCTGCAGTCCTCCTCTACAGGATGTACCAAAATACTAAACAGTGTTGCACCATCACCCCACCTCCAGCACCGGGGTGCATCATGGGAGGTGATAAATAATGCTATTTTAATAGCTAAATGCTTATAGCTCACCTGACGTTCGATGTGGGCGTGGTCATTGCGTCATCACCTCTGGAGAAGGGGGGGGGGCTTTTTGGTCTCCCTTCAAGTTTTATTATTTATAATTATACAAGTGTTTAAAATAGACCTAATTATCTTATCATCTGATCTGCCTATATATTTATTATCAAAAAGAAGTTACCGTTCATCCGAGTCTGAGACTGAGCCTATCTCAGCCGACTCTACGTGAAGCTCGCCGGTCCATCAGCAGGCCAACACACACGACCATGCGCACTCGCACTCACCCAGAGGCACTTCGGAACAGACAAAGGCCGGCTGGTGCCTGTCTCAGACGACACTGGGCGAAGACCCTGAACAGCTCGCCGGACCATCGCAGTGCCACACACCCACATATCAAGGGGTAACATCAAGGGACAGCCAGCAAGCCTATCTCTGGACTGTGGGAGGAAACCGACATACGAGGAGGAAACACACACAAGCACTGGGAAACCATGCAGACCCACACCATTGCCGAGCCCGGGACTCAAACCCAGTGCCTCATTGCTGTGAGGCGGACATGCCAACCACTACGCCACTGCATTATAATCCCTCAGCACTATATTCTGATCAGGGTCGCAGTCGAGGTCTCAGTGGGAAACACTCCATTCAGCATTGATTGGATGGCAAGAATTCAGCACTGATTGGATGGCGGAGGGGCGGTGTAAAGCAGGACGCCATTCACACACAACCAATTTCAATATATTCAATCTGCCTCCCTGCATGGATTTGGGAGGAAGCCCAAAAAAAAAAAAAAGTTAAAAGAGAGCCAAAGTCAGGTTGTATGTTCTGGAAGCGCAGTTCACTTTCAGGGTCAAGATGGAGTCAGGGCTTCTTCTGGATAGCTATTGCTATGAGGGCGGAATATGCCGACTCCTTCGCTGATTCTCTTTATTAGGGTCTTTTTGCGAATTTTCAGAATCGATGTTTTCCGACTCCACATGAATGAAATGAATATTTTGCAGGTTACAGTTGCGAGAAAGTTGCACGGCAAATTTGCTACTGATTCGCGAGTGATTTGCGACTTGTTTGCAGATGTTTGGGCGAAAAAAAAAGGGAATCCCCTGTCGTAAATCAGTCGCGTTTTGCTCACTTTTCGTTGTGAAACCATTCGCTTTTTATTTGTGCGTTATTAGCGCGAACAAAATGCAAATAAAGTACGATTGATAACAAAATACACCGGATACGGCGGATATGAGGCCTCCAAAAATCTCCAACTTGTCGCTTTTCCTTGCAAACAAAATGAAATGATTTGTGAGCAAAACTACAACTTTGTGACCTTCTGCTACCGACTGTTTAAGAAAAGTTTGAGACTACGCCGCGTCAAAACCTCGTTTTGTGACATTCACGGAAATTTCATACGTTTTAACTTTTTTGCGATGAGTTCTCAAACCAGGCGTGAAAAATACGATGCTGTGAAAGTCGTGAGACAAATTTGAGAGTGTTGTGAAAATGAAAAGCGACAGCCGCGAATGCCATTCGAATGAGTCAGGTTTTTTTTTTTATATCCCACCTCTAGTGTCAACAACCCCCTAAGAACTCAGTACGCAGGCATCTACTTGCTAATCTATAGAGAAATCTGAGTGTTAGTTCAAATACAGTTTGATGATTTCAGGTGTATTAAACATTAAATATAAATGATTAAAATAACATTCATTCATTAGCTGAACCACTTAATCCTACTGGGACATGGGGAGTCCCCCAGTAGCAGAGACATCTCAGTTGACTCTGGGCGAGGGCGGGATACACCCTCAACAGCTCACCAGTCCATCGTAGGGTCAACAAACACATAACCATTTACTCTCTCGCCTAGGAGCAATCAAGAATATCCCATCAGCCTAACGAGCATGTCTTTGGACTATGGGAGGAAACCGGAGTAGTCGAAGAAAACCCATGCAAGCACAGAGAGAACATGCAAACTCTACACAGAAACGTCCTCACCGAGCCCGGCACTTGAACCCAGGACCCCACTGCCATGAGGTAGCTGTGCTAACCGCTACGCCACCACCATGCCTAACCTGAACGAACATGCAGATCTTTATCTCTGACCCAGAAATATATGGAACATAACCTCCGGACGATATAGAAAGCCCTTGGCAAAGAAGGGGACTTGCATGGGTTTTTTTTATTCCAAATGTCATAAGGTAGCCAATCGGCTACAACAGACTTAAATATGACAGGAGATAATGACGCAAATGCGTGACTGTGCTGTCTACAATGTCTCTGAGTATGATTGTACTCACATTCGCGGTATTTGGCATACGCTCTCATCCAGAGTGACTTACTCTGCTTTATACATGTGAACGGTTGAAGGTTAAGGGCCTTGCTCATGGGCCCAACAGTGGCAGCTTGGTGGGACTGGAGTTTGAACCCCCGACCTTCTGATTATTAACCCAGGGCCTTATGCACTGAGCCGGCACAGCTCCAAAGACAATTTTCTGGCCTTGGCTGGACAATAAAGGCTATTCTATTCTATTCTCACTAGCTGAGCTGGACCAGCAAAGTGCCCGAGAATCCAAAAGATGTTCCAAATCATAAACACGTACACTTTTAGCGTGGACACTTCTGCTTTAATGCCTGAAATGCAGAGGAAGTAGACACTGTGTCTGTCAAGTGTAACAGGGAAAAAGTTTTAATCCACTAAGGTGGTTCCTACATTATTAATCAGTGGTATAAATAATCTTGACATTCTAAGAGGTAATTGTGTAAAAAGGGACAAAATTTACATTGAGATTTACATTAAAGAAACTATAAAGTTGGTGCATAAAAATAGACTAAAAATCGGACCACACAGCATCGGTGGGATAATATACAACAACAGCAACAACAAAAAAAAGGTAAAATACATACACAGCAGTGAAATTACAAACGGTGGCATGCAGGAACAGCACAGAGCCAGCAACCACTACAGACTGAATCAACAAAGAACTACAGAAAAAAAAACACTGATGATTGAGAAATGAACACATATCTGTTATTTCTGTACCAGCAACTGAAGATATTAACACCAGTACATAAAAAAAGTACATAGTTTAATGCTACAGGGTATTATAAGAAACTACCAGCATGGGACTGAACGTGTCAACAAGTCAACAGCTTAATCTCTGGTTCAACCATCTGCTATACTAATCAATGATTTCAAAATCCACCAAACACGTACGAATAAATAAGAAGAGCTGAATGGAAACGAGTGCACAAGGTGGGGTCAGTAAGGCATAACCAGGGGGTCCATGACTGTCACATTTCATTCCAGTGGTGAAAAACACCAAGGGATTTCTTGTTGTTTATTGTTGAATACAGGCGGCTAAAATGAGCTTCCTTCGCAGGGTGGCGTGGCCTTCCCTCAGAGACGGGGAGAGAAGCTCGGTTGTCCGGGAGGAGCTTGGAGTAGAACCACTGCTCCTCTACGTTGAGGGGAGCCAGGCGAGCTGGCTCGGGCATCTGATCAGAATGCATTCTGAACACATCCCTGGTGTGGTGTGTAGTGGGAAGAGACCCCGGGATCGACCCAGAACACACTGGTATGGAAACACCTTGGCGCTCTCCTTTTCTGACACTTTACAGCGATTCACCAGCATGCAATCTTTCTCGAGTCATTAATGACTAGCTGTTTATTTGGAATTGCTGCCACCTAGTGGTAGATTGATGAATTACGTTTCATGGTAATGGCTGACGCAGAGAATGTACGACAATCATATTCTTTAAAAAACAAACAAACAAACAAAAAAAAACAAACACCAAAAAAAAAAAAAAAAAAATTAAAAAAATAAGCGCTCTTGTGGGCCACATAAGATGCGTCTGAAGAGCCGGATTTGGCCCGTGGGCCTCGAGTTTGACACCTGTGTATTAAGAATACAATTAAATGTCACCTTCTGTTAGTGTTCATAGCCACTACAGTACCATGGTCTGTCATAACATGCTCAATAAAAATCAACTGGCTAGTCGTTATCATATCATGAACCGTATACCACAGCAGTAAATTCAAGACATGTGACAATGATAAAATCCGAAATGTCTTTAAAAATCTTCACAATGTTCTCTTAAACCTTAAGAGCACTTTCATGGTGAAAGATCTGGACGAAAGGCATTAATCTGTCTGTAGTCCTTAGCACCGAGTATAAAAATAAATAATGCTTATATACATAAGACGAGTCACAAAACTGCACAGAACACTTACATCACGAAAAGGAAATACCGAAGGACTTGATGAACCCTTATATAATACAAAAACAAAAAAGCTAACAAACAAAAAAGCCCACTTGCATCTGTGAGCCAGTACCAAAAGGTCAAAAGGTCAGGGAACTAAATCAGACCAAAACCAGTTCCTCCTCATTTGAGCCAAAATCCCAAAAGGGTTTCAGGCTGGCTAAGCGCACTGTTCCGCGTGGTGAGTGGATCTCACGGGTTTGGGTTGGATCAGGAAAGGAGTGGGATCAGGTCCTGCTCCGACTGGACTTTTGGATTTGTAGCCGAGATGATTCTGTCCTTTGCTACTTGTAATGAGCAAGAACATCCACATAATAGAATTAAAAAAGGTCAGGTTCATATTTAAATAAACATGACAAACACACTTCAGTCAAAGGCTAATATTACCCACATGCACATTGGTGACAAATTAAAAGAAAAATGTTGTAAAAGTTTTTGGGGGTGGACAGGGTCAACTTATCAACTTGAAAAAAAAAAAGTTTGTGTGAATCAATACAACGTTCTTCCGAAAACACTTTTGTCCGATATCTATCCCGATGGGGGTCTCTACCCCAATCCACACACCAAGCGGCTTGATTACAGTGAATAAATCAATACATGGTCTTTAAATCACCAGAGTTACCTATGGTTGATTTTTGGGGCACCAGGATTGACGGCGCTCTCCGCCACCACCGTCATCATCATTAAAACACGGACTAGAGGAATTTTTTTGGATGCTTGTGACTAGTCTTCCCTCTCTCTGCTACTGTTCTGTGGCAGGAAACACTGAACCTGTTCTGGCACGACACTTCTAACACCTTATGTAAGGTTATACTTTTAACTTGTCTCTTGACTGTTCATGACTCAATACCGCCCTCTGATGACTATAACGAAACATTGACGGAACACAATACCACAAATTCAAACAACAAAAGGATTATGGGTGTACTGCTCATGCTCAGTGAAGGGAGGAGGATGGGTTTTCAGATGGGATGCCCACTAGTGTGGGGGGTTGCGGGCCCATGCCGGTGTTGGCGGGTGCAGTCGGACGGGGGTTGAGCCGTGGGGGGAGTGGGTTGGAAGGCCGAATAAGTGGCGGTGGCTGATTCAGAGCTGAACGAGGCTGCAGGAAACGGGCCTGTTGCTGGAGGGGTGGAGGCTGGCGGTGCAGTGCAGGAGTGGCTGGCAGAGAAGGTCGTAATAAAGGCGGGGGCTGATTTAGCGAGGCGCTGCCGCTTGCTGCTGCCATGGTCAGTGATGCTACAGCTATCGGAGACGGTCCAGACACAGGGGTCACCTGACCCTGTAAGTGACAAGACCGTATTATTACTTCTCACCATAAAACCGGCATAATAAATCGTCACGTACATCAAATCACATTTATTTTACTCTTTGTACATTAATATACCTCCTCTTCTTCCTCATCTGTGCTCTTTCCTGATGGTGGGTTGGAGCTGTTTTTTCCGTCCTCCCCGATGGCTGTACTGTCTCCATTGGGGGCACGAGTTCCCTGCTCAGCTTCCCACTCCTGCAGCACCTCCTCCAGGTTAAAACGGCGCCGATAGTTCACAAAGAAGTTCTTTACTTGCCCCACTGTCTTATTACCAATAACATCTGCGATGGCCTGGAAATCTTTGCCATACTTGCGGACTCCTGGATGAAATTAATGAGGATTAAGGAATGAAAATCCCTGTAATGTGCTTGAAAGTAATTTAAAAAGTAAATGTGAGGAGAATTTTACCTTGAACAGCAAGCAGTTGCTCATCTGTTGTCCAGCGGGCGTTGACTTTTTGGTTGGACTAGAACACAAGAAATGACACCCAACATTTACTACCCTCTTAGACAAACCGATTCATCAACTGGCTCTTAGAAGACAGTTAAAAGAAATAATTTCATCAAAATAAACAACTTACAACTCTTTGTAATCGGGAAACACTTTAATATTAACCATTTATACTCTCCACAGGGACAACTGAAAAGCTTCTAGGAGTTCTGGGTTTGAATGTTTTTCCAAGCAGTGGCAGTTTATTCTTATACAGTTTTAAAATATAGTAGGACCCCGACATACGAAAACATTTATTTTCCAACAACGGAGAATAAAAAGACTAATCATTAAGGACTACAGGAGCGGCACGGTAATGTAGTGGTTGGCACGTCCGGCTCACATCAGGAAGGTTCTGGGTTTGAATCCCGGCCTCTGAGAGGACGTTTCTGTGTGGGGTTTGCACGTTCTCCCCATTCTTGCGTGGGTTTCCTCTGGGTACTCCGGTTTCCTCTCCAGTTCAACCGTGCACATTAAGCTAACTGGCTGTTCCAAATCACCCCTAAGTAAGTGTGTGTGTGTGTGTGTGTGTGTGTGTGTGTGTGTGTGTGTGTGTGTGTGTATGTTGGTGCTGCGGTGGTCTGGTGAGCTGTTCATGCTGTACCCTGCCTTTACCCAGAGTCAGCTGAGATAGACTCCAGCCTCCCCCGCAACCCTAATAGAATTAAACGGTTGGACAAATAATTGAGTGATAAAACCATCTGGCAGATATTTGAGATTCAAACTGTTTGTTCATTTACTAAAAAAAATCCTATCATTAAAAGGGAGCCTTTTTGATATATTTCTTTGGGCCGATCACACTAGAGGTGCAACAGAAAAGGTGACTGACGCGGATAGTAATTCGTGACTGTCGCTTTTCATTTTCAAATTTGTCTCGAGACATTCGCTGCAATGCGTTTTGGTCCCCTTGTTCGTGAATTGATTGTAAAACATTAGACACGTTAGAAATTTTCACGAATGTCGCAATACAACGCTCTGACGCCGACTAGTCTCAAACTCTTCTCAAAAACAGTCCGCACATGTCGTGAGAAGTTTGCAAAGTTGTCGTTTTGCTCGGAAGTTATCCGGGATGAGCAACAAGTTGTAGATTTCCATGCGGAAAGTTTGAGACTTCGTATCCGCCATATTCTGTGTACTTTGTCATCATTCGTATTTTATTTGCACTTTGTTCACGCTAATAAATCAAAAAGTGAATGGTTTGAAAACAAAAAAGGGGGGGGGGGTGATTTACGATAGTCACTTTTTTTACTTGAAACATTCGCAAACTGATCGCAAATTATCCGCAAATCAGTTGAGCAACTTTTGCGCTACATACGTATTTAAGCCTCATGATATTCGCTTGCGCGCGGAGTCACAAAACATCTTGACGTGAATTTCAATATTCCAAGATATCAATTCACGTTGCTTTTCTAGCGCACCTCTGAAGCAATCACCACCTTTGTACACCTTGTACACACGCTTTCAAATCCTCCCGACTTGATTGGGTTAGAGCTGGATCACTGGGTAGGCTATTTTATCACTCAGTGCCTGGTTCTCCTTCTTCAAACATCCCTCACACAGTTTAGAGTCAGTGAAAATTACAATTTCAATGTAACCGAGAAGAACGACCTAATAAGTTTTAATTTCTGCAGTATTTTGAAGGGGCAGCGTATATTTATAAAGCAGACAGATCTTCCTGTTACACTTGACAACAGAATATTAGCCAATAAAAGAACAAAGAAGATTACAGTGATATTAAGTGATATTATCGTTCGAACCATTTAAGTTTGCATTATATTTTTATTACACTGTTTATATACTTTCAGAGGGTGATTCCAGGCAGCATCTTAAGTGCAGAGTGAACAGGACCTACAAGATCATTTTGATTTACCTCAGGTAGTCGGTACTCATCGATGCCAGCTTCAATCCTCTGTTTCAGAGCACTGTTCAACTGCTTCGCATTTTGGACCTAGAACATGACGAACGTAGAGTCTTTGAGTACTACCAAAAAAAGAGTTTACTATACACAGCCCAGCCAAAACACAGTTGCACACATGAATACGTTGTTGTTCCGCCTTTAGCCTTGCTTACAAGCTTGTTACCTGTCTTTTAAGGGAGACGAGCTCCATGTCGAGCTGGCGGAGGACAGTATTAGCAGCGGTGGAGCTGCATGACACAGCCACTACGTCCTCCTGTGTGAGGTACATGCCTTTGGGTGGACGGCACTTGGAGCGCTGGGAGTGGTGCCGATGCTGCAGGGTCTGGTGGTCTCGGCGGCCCATGCTGATCTTCGAGGTTATTATCTGTGGCTCTACGTGGCTCTAGAGAACGACACATACAGCGTGGATTAAGCACCACAGCATTCGAAGCACAAAATGTTTCAGTAATTAAGTAATAATAATTGCTATATTAGCATCAGAGTCAGGCCAACCGCAGCTGCTCGGAGGTCTCTAGATCACGGTGACGCGTTACCTCTTTCTTCGCCTCTTTAGTAGGATCATAATCGCTATCGTTTGCTTCGATAGGATTTGCTTCCTCCATTTCCTCATCACTACACAATAAAGAAAAAGGTTAGCAATAGGACGGCTTGGAATTTAGGAGGTCATGCTTTAATTACAAATTAACTAAACAGGGCACCTTTCATCTTGATTACTTCGGTTTGCCAGCTTTCTTGCTTGTCTGTCCATCAAGCTTGTCCTGGATCTGGTTTTCTTCCATGAATAGTAGTATTTCACAAGACTCGATATGGACTTGTCTGGCAACTGTGACAAACGAGTGGATTTGGTAAAACCACGTGATGAAAACTAACACATGAACAGAAGTGGTAGTAACATGGACGCTTATGAGGTAATGCAATCGACACGGACCGCAGGCGATCGTCGTCTTGTGACTCACCATCTGCTGGATCCTGTGAAAGCTCTTGCCGTGGAAGCTGAAGGCTTGCTCAAACAGCACTTTGTCCTCCACTGTCCAGTCATCTGGGAAGGGGGTGAAGTTGGGCAGGTCTGCCAGGGACTTTTCAATGTTGTGCTTGTGCCAGAAGAGCATGCCAAGAGCCTGTTGGACACACACGTTTGCGTCATCCTTTTCGCAGAGTCTGCCTTATGAGTGCAACCACAAATGAATACGATTATATAAACAGAAGACAATCCTCTATCAATAAAGGTCGAAGCCCAGGTTGGATCAATTCATGCCATTTTGGTCCTGTCATCATTAAAAACAACATACAGTAAGTCCTCGACTTATGACGGACCCAACATACTTTTCGAGGTTATGACTATCGTGCCATGAACCATTAGGAATTGTCATTCCGACTTTTGACCTTTGCGTCAGTAAATAAGAACTACTTTGTGCGAGTGGCGTAACAATACGCCGAATTTATTCACGAAAACCAAATGATTTTATTATGTTATATTTGTCCTCCATTTGTTTTTCTTACTGCTAGTCATGTGTCATAGAAATGTGTTCTCATATCCTAGATTATGATTTTGCTACAGCATTAGCATAGTTAAATGGTGCGATCCGAGTTACTAAAAAATCCGACTTCCATGTAGGAACGGAACCCAGTCAAGGACCCCTTGTAATTTTATGATTATTTCTTATTTGACCCACATGTTCCCTGCTTTCTGTGGACATTTTCCCCCAGATGTTTCTAGAAGAACACTAGTGTTAGGGCAGTGGGGGCTTAGTGGTTACGGCAGTGGGTCACTGATCCATAAGGTCAGTGGTTCAATCCCCACTATAGCCACTGTTGGGCCCTTGAGCAAGGCCCTTAACCCTCAATTGCTCAGCTGTATAAAAATGATAATTCTAAGTCCCTCTGGTTAAGAGCATCTGCAAAATGCTGTAAACATAAATATGACTGAGGAAAAGCACAAATGTAGAAAACAGGACAAAATCTGTTTATTCTGACCGACTTTATAAATCCCATTCTGTTAAACAGCCTCCAAGAAAGTTATTGGTATCTAAAGTCTTCTGATATTCATTATACCGCAGCCTACGCCTATACTCGTGTTGTCACTTTTACTATAAATTAATCTCCACATCTGGAAACATCTGGTTTTATTTTGTGGTATTGGGTTTTTGGTTGATATTAAATGTATTTAAAGGACTCATACTTAACACTTGTTGTTGAAACTACTGGGTTGACCAAGCCACATTTAGAAACAAAATAAAACACAGGAGAAAAATAAATAAAAATAAAACAAACAGGTTTGAAAGCGTCAACATTTCATGTCATGTCATTTTCTGAACTGCTTATTCCTAATTAGGGTCGCGGGGAGGCTGGCGCCCATCTCAGCCGACTCTGGGCGAGGGCAGAGTACACCCTGGACAGCTCGCCAGGCCATCGCAGAAAGCGTCAACATCCCAGTATCAAAACTTAACAGTTGGAAGACCTGCCCAAATGAAATACAAACACAAAATATTTACCTGCTCCACATTATAACCATGTTTTTCCTTTGCAATAGCAATGTACTCGTCCACTGTAAACAAAACAAGCAGGTGTATAAATATTAGCACAGTCCGACACAAATAAATAAACAAACAAATAAATAAATAACAACCTAACATCCAGACCATCACCGGGCAACACACACCCACCCACGGGCAATTTGGAACAGCTAATTATCCTAACGTGTATGTTTTCAGACCGTGGGAGGAAACCATCACTAGCAAAGGGGCAAGCATGCAAACTGCACACAGGCACGCCTTGCCTGGGACTCGAACCCAGGACCTTCCTGCTGTGAGGTGGATGTGCTAACCACTACGCCACCATACCGTCCTAATGGAAAATCAGATTTCCTGACAATCATACCATTTATAATAGAATAAATATGAACCATGAACACAGCTGTGCTTACATTTCGTGTCCACAATAGTATGATACGGAGACCACACCAACATGCCTCCAGTGTCCTTATCACTGTATTTGGTCGAACCTGGGAAAAAATGTGAAATTATACTGTTAACACACAGGCTGTGACAATTATTTAACATTTCCTGGTTAAATAGGACCCATATCTGAATTGTGATATCATTTGTCTAAACAGGAAACACAAAAAACCCTAAATAATAAACACAAACAAACAAACAAACTGCAGACTGGTAAACTAAAGCCTAGAAGCAATAACTGTTTATGTAGATTAGCATGACTTTAGCTTGTACAAACAGGTAAATAACAAACCTAAAAAAGTAACAACTATTAAAGCAACACACTTATTTATATATTCTAGCAACTCATGATTAAATTACACTTTAAAATAATTCAACTTTAACACCGTATTAATTATATTCGCTAAATTTAGCAAGCTAGCAACTGGCTAACCAATAACAACAAGCTAGTTTACAGGGCAAAAATTACGTTTATTTTCGCATTCAACACTTGTATTGTTGTTATTTTCTGAAACATTTCTGAAAAATTATCTTAAAATTAATAACAAATCAACATTTACTCCCAAAAGTAGACTACACCGAGCTAGCATTACACCGAGGCTACCAGGCTTCGGCTAACTACCGATAAACAGATACAAACATGCTACCGTTCTAAACAGTATGCTAAGCTAACCTGCTCGGTAACTATGGTAACATGTGTTGATGTTGTTCCACACTAGCACTACTCAGTACGGTAGTATGTTGCTTCAGACGGAATCGAATTCTCCAGAGGAAACCCGTGAGCCTACCGTACCAGGATCATATTCAGGAATACAGGCTTGATAATCGGATCCCACACGCATTCCGACATCTGTAATGGAAAAGCATTCTGTAACTACCGACCTGCTGGGATCTGTTTTCAATCAATAAATATTAACACTGAAAATCTAAACGCTAAAGATCTCTGTGTGTGTGTGTGTGTGTGTGTGTGTGTGTGTGTGTGTGTGTGTTCGAGGCTATACCGTGCTCGTCGTCGCTGCCACTCTCATCAGAAAAATGGCCATTCGAGGCGTTTGAGGGGCTTTTAGTCCCATTAGACCGACCTTTCCCAAGGTAGTCCGAGCCTTTATCCATCATTCCAGGCATTACAATGATATCTGTTTAATAATTTTGTATAAAAATTCAACAATATGTGCATTAAATGCACGGTTTGTGCGGCTAGTGTAGCCTGTCCCTCTCGCATTAACTCCCCTGCGCAGTTTGAGCCAAAGCGCTTCTGATTGGTATTCCTCCGCCACAATATTACACAATACACGAGATATTATACAACAAGAAACTGGTTTAAATTATATCTCTATTCTCTGTTTCGAAGCAAGGTATTCATTTCTTAAAGATTAGACGCATACAACCGACAAAACCTGGTTCCAACTCAGAGACTATCTTTTTTGGCGGAAGGAGTTGTTTTGCACGTAGACGGTGCCTGCGTCAGAGTTGTTTATGAAATAATTAAAATTATTTCAGAGTTGTTTATGAAATAAGTAAAATTAAATGATGAAATAATTAAAATTAAATGACGAAATAATTTAAATTAAATACGGATGAAATAATTAAAATTAAACGCGAACTGCTCAATGTAATATTGAAATAAATAACGAAAGTTTATAAGCATTTAAGTGTTTCATATGGAGGGAAAGGGACTTATGTGTAATAAAACATAAAAAGTGTAATAAACTCAACTCAGTGTTGTCATATTAGAGTTTCATCCATCTATTCATTCATTCATTCATCCATCCATTCATTCATCCATCTATTCATTCATTCATTCATCCATCCATTCATTCATCCATCTATTCATTCATCCATCCATCCATTAATTCATTCATTCATTCATTTAGCAATTCATCTATCCATCCATCCCTTCATTCATTCATCCATCCATTCATTCACTAATCCATCCATCCATTAATTAATTCATTTATTCATTCATTTAGCAATTCATTCATTCATTCATTCATTCATTGAGATATTCATCCATCCATCCATTCAGAATTCATTCATTCATTTATCAAGTCATTCATTTAGCTATTCATTCATTCATTCATTCATTCATCCATTCATCCATCCATTCATTCATTCATCCATTCATCCATCCATCCATTCAGTCATTCATCCATTCATTCATCCATCCATTCATTCATTCATTCATCCATCCATCATCCATCCATTCATTCATCCATTCATTTATTCATCCATCCATCCATCCATCCATCCATTCATTCATTCAGCAATTCATCCATCCATTCATTAATTCATCCATCCACCCATCCATTCATTCATTAATTCATTTAGCAATTCATCTATCAATCCATCCATTCATTAATTCATTCATTCATTAATTTAATTATCCATTCATTCAGCAATTTATTCAGCCATTCATCCATCCATCCGTTCATTCATTCAGCAATTCATCCAGCCATCCATCCATCCATTCATTCATTTATCCATTCATTTATTCATTTATCCATCCATCTATTCATTTATTCATTCATTCATTGAGATATTCATCCATCCATCCATCCATTCATTCAGCAATTCATTTATTCATCAATTCATTCATTCAGCCATTCATCCATCCATCATCCATTCATTCATTTATCCATTCATTCATTCATCTATCCAGCCATTCATTCAGCAATTCATCCATCTATTCATTCATTCATTCATTCATTCATTCAGCAATCCATCCATCCATTCATTAATTTATTCATTCATCCATCCATTCATCCATCCATCCATTCATCCATTCGTCCATCCATCCATTCATTCATTCATTTATTTATCCATTTATTTATTCATTCATTCATCCATCCATTCATCATCTATTCATTCATTCATTCATTTTCTGAAGCGTGGAGGCTGGCGCCCATCTCAGCTGACACACCCTGGACACCCCAGTACACCTTGGACAGCTTGCCAGACCATCGCATGTTGCAAGACGGTCCTGGGTTCGAGTCCCAGGCGTTTCTGTGTGAAGTCTGAATGGGTTTCCTCCGAGTAAACCGATTTCCCCCCCACAGTCCAAAGGCTCATACATTAGACTAATTGCTCCTGGATGGGAGTGTGAGTATGGCCCTGTGATGGTCTGGCAAGCTATTCAAGGTGTACATCGCTTTCCCTAATATTGACTGGGACCGCCCCCCCGGCGATCCTAGTAGGATTAAACGGTTTGGTGACTGAATGAGTGAGTGAGTGAGCATACGGTGGAGCCAGATGGTGACCATAACCGCCATATACTAATGATCTCCAGCAGATGGCGCCACAACATAGACGCTGAGTAAACTTGTAGCCTTGAGGTTTGTGTACATGTACAGTCGCCCTTGTCAATATAACACGTCATCATATTCTTGTATTATAGCTTGGAGTGGTTAGTACTCGACCTTAGATAGAGATAGATTCCAGCTTGCCCACAACCCTAAAATTGATTAGGTGGTTTGGCAAATGAATGAATGAATGAATGCCATTATTGTGTAGGTCCTACTTGTGTTACAACAATTGCTTCACCCTTTCAAGGTATGGACTCCACAGTGTTATGTGGCCCAGAACTTAACACTGTCTTCAGTGGCTTGCTTTCTTTGCATAGTCCATCCCGAGAACTACACACATGCACCCCGCCGTGGGATCAGTGCACATGGGCTAGTCCTCACTCCTTATGCAGGCCGGTCAGCGTTAGGTGTCTGCGAATCTGTTCCTAATTCACCCTTGTCCTTCCTTGTACTATTTTGACGGGTATTAATCAGTGCAAACTCGGAGCACCCTACAAGACATGTGGTTTTGGAGGTGTTCTGACCCAGTTGTCTAGCCATGATAGTTTGACCTTTGGTAAAGTCACTCCAATCCTTATGCTCACCAATTTGTCCTGGGTGCCACACATCAACTGACCATTCATAGCCTTCTCACCTTATGACAGATGCCACTGTAACAAAATAATTACAGTTATTCACTTCACCTCTCAATGGTTTTAAGGATGTGCTGCGAACTGGTTGGTGCCAGAGACCACGGCACACCCACAGACGTCCTTACCTTGATGGGTGGGAGCTGTTTTCTCAAAAGAAGAAAGACCTACACAATAATTGGCAGGTGGTTTTAATGTTTTGGCTGCTTGTTAAATTTACTGTATATTTTGTAATGATTGATCAGCATTGCATGCAGCAGTCTTATGCAGCCTGGAGAGATTTTAAAATGTATTTTCGGTTAAGAAAGTGTAGTGGTTACACGTCGGCCTCACACTAAGACGGTCCAGGGTTCGTATTTCTTAGGCTCTACAGGCATTACACTGTATGCTCCTGACTTTTTGCACATTATTATTAATTGTTACGAACAGCATCAGACTCACTGCTGTTAGCAGGACACATTTTTTCATAGTTTTAATTGATCTACTCCACTCAAAACACATTGTAAAGATTGTTAAAAAAATCAATAAATAATGCAAATAATTCTTTTTTATTTTTTAAAAAATAATTCTTGCTATAAACCATTTGTTACTAATATTACATGGTAGAAGTCGATTATTTCTCCCAGCATGTCTGAAATGAGCGCTTTAGGATTTTGTTCAAGCGATAATGCAATTCCTTCAGCTGCCTGCAGGTGGCGTCACAACTCTCAGAAGATGTGGGCGGTGCGACCCGGGGCAGCGAATCCGGTCCGGAACGAGAGTTTCTCTCTCTCTCTCTCTCTCTCTCTCTCTCTCTCTCTCTCTCTCTCTCTCTCTCTCACACACACACACACACAC
>JAOUQZ010000004.1:17306657-17329463 GCA_028564935.1 Neosilurus hyrtlii
TCTCTCTCTCTCTCTCTCTCTCTCTCTCTCTCTCTCACACACACACACACACACACACACACACACACACACACAGAGTGTTGCCAAGGGACAGCAGAGTGCATCACAATCACAGTGCCGCATCTCTGTCCCCACAGCATCCGAAATCATGTAGACCTCAAATCAGGACTCACTAGTCGTGCTTTTACCGGATCTATACAGTGATTTATCAGCCCCAGTGTCCCGGTGAGGAGGAGCCGGGATGGCCGGGGGTCGCCGAGGACTCGTGGCCCCTCAGAATACTTTTCTCGAGAATATCGTCCGGAGGTCCAACGGTAAGACAGCAAGCTTGTTTTCCACCACATACCAGCTACCAGGCTTGCTCTCTTCCTTTCTTTCCCAGTTCCTTTAACATCCACATAACAATAATATTTCCCCCCACTGGGACTCTCTATAGGAGTCAAATAAGATCTTAATGCATGGTGGTGTTCCCCCTCCCAATTTTTATTTATTTATTTTTAGGGTGGACTGCAAAATTCCCAGTGCTGGAAAGATTTAAAACAATTCCGACCTGAGGGTATTAATTAATTCTGCCTTGTTGGTGGAGGTGGCAGGTGTTATTTCAGCATGGGGGGTACGGGGGTATGGGGGGGGTGTATGAGTTGTGCGCGCCTATATTTATTCTATTTATTTATTCTATTTATTTATTCTATTTGTTCAGCATCTCACTTCAGTCTCGGTGTTTTGCATACAGTACTGTAAAAGTCATAATCCCATGCAAAGAACTTCTGTAGAGCAAAGATGCCTTTGAAATAGAGTGAAGTTAAATGTTTCTACAGTAGAAGATAAATATATAAATAAATAAATAAGTAAACAAATAAATAAAAAGCACTAAATATCTGGTGAGATGATCCTTTGCTTGCCTAGTCGCAGGTACCATTTGTGCGGTTTTATAAGTACATAAGCTGTAAGGTGTGCTGCAAACCCAGCCCCAGTTCTTGGAGAGTTTCTTTTTCTCTTTCACCCTTCCTTCTTATTGCGCATGCAAAATCCAGCAGCCTTTTTTTTTGACTGTAAAGGGACTTCTAGTGTAATATATTGCTTTCTTTCCTGACATACAGCCATGGCAAGAATTAAGATTAAAAGTGATGTTTTTTTTTTTCATTGGCTGTACAAGCATTAAATCTGTAATTCTTTAATTCATTTTGTGCTGAAAAACAAATGCTTGGAAGTCTGAAAGGTTTGTGTACTAACTTATAATGTCGAAGGGTGGCATGGTGGTGTAGTTGTTTGCACGTCCTCCTCACAGCTTCTCTGCGGAGTTTGTATGTTCTCACTGTGCCTGCGTGGGTTTCTTCTGGGTACTCCGGTTTCCTCCCACAGTCCAAAGACATGCACGGAAGGCTAATTGGCTGTCCCAAATTGCCCCTCGGTGTGAGTGTGAGTGTGAATGATCATGTGATGGCCCTTGACTGACTGGGTGAAGGTGTACCCCGCCTATGCCCAGAGTTGGCTGAGATAGGCTCCTGCCTCCCTGCTACCCTGATAAGATTAAGCAGTTTATCAGATGAATGGCTGAATGAATTGATAATGTAGAAGTAATAAAATATTAAGGTGCCTAAGACTTTTGCACAGTAGTGTACATTGTGAGCAACACAACTATAAAAAGTTAATACACTTTGACAGAGACAGATGGAGTTATTAGTTCACCCAAATGAGGATTGGTTTCACTTTTGAATCTGGTTCCTCTTAAGGTTTCCTCCTCATGTCATCTCAGGGTTTTTTCCCTGCCATCGTCACCACAGGCTTGCTTGTTCATTGGGGATGTAGAGATGAAGGATTAATTAAAAAATTTTTTAAATCATAATTTGTTTATTATGTAAAACTGTTTTATGGGATGGCACAGTGGTGTTGTGGTTAGCACGTCTGCCTTACAGCAAGAAAGTTCTGGGTTCAAGTCTTGGGCTTGGCAAGGGTGCTTCTGTGCAGGATATGTTCTTCCCATGCTTGCGTCGGTTTCCTCGAGGTGCCTTGGTTTGCTCCCACAGACCAAAAGATGTGGACATTAGGCTAATCAGATAGTCTCGATGGCCCCTGGGTGTGAATGTGAGTGTGAACGGTTGTGGGTCTGTTTTGGCGGTGTGATGGTTGGGCAAGCTGTTCAGGGTGTATCCTGCCTTTGCCCAGAGTTGGCTGGGATGGGCTGCAGACTCCTTATGACCCTAATAACGAATAAAGAAAATAAAATAAAGCTATAATTAAAAATATATGATTGAATTAACTGCGATGGCCTGACGAGCTGTCCAGGGTGTACTCTGCCCTCGCCCAGAGTCGGCTGAGATGGATGCCAGCCTCCCCGCGACCCTAATTAGGATTAAGCGGTTCAGAAAACAAATGCAAGAATGAATGAATTGAATTGAACTATCCAGAGTGACTTACAAAAAAAATCTCATTTATAAAACTGAGCAGATGAAGGTTAAGGGTCTTGTTTTAAGGGTCTTTGGGTTCCTTATGAATTAATGTAGAGTTTTCCTTTTCCTGGACATTTTCACCCCTCCGAAACCTCTTTAAAAACTATCAACACTTCAATCTTTATTCAGGCAATTTATAACATTCCACAAATTGCAAAATATATTCCAGAAGTAACTGATAGTCATCTAGTTCCTGACAGATTCATATGTCCGGTGTGTAATTTTCCAACACTGGTCACTCTCTATAGGTTGAAGACTTTGATTGATTGATTTATTAGATTAGTTTTTGACGGTTAATCAGGCCTCAACTACCAAACTACCTGAATTTCATCATTCATTCATTTGCTGAACCACTTAATCCTTCTAGGGTCACAGGGAGGCTGGAGCACACACACACACACACACACACACACACACACACACACACACACACACACACACACACAAACCATTCACACTCACTTTCACACCTCGGGGAAATTTGGAACAGCTGCTTAGCCTAATGTGCATGTCTTTGTACTGTGGGAGAAAACCGGAGTACCCGGAAGGAAACCCATGCCAGCACGGGGAGAACATGCAAACCCCCGACAGAAATGTACATGACCTTCTACTACCTAAACATGATTTCTCTATTCATCGCCACACTCCGAGTGTTTCAGTCCATGTCATTCTTTTTTAACATGCTATGTATTTTCATTGATCTAAACATATGGTTAATAAATAATAATTTATTTGTAATTGTTTGTTTGTAATTGTACATTTTTTGCATATTTAGTATGGTGATGGTTGTTTGTCTTTATATTTTTGTGATTTTATATTAAAAAGCAGTTTAGATCATTTTCCTGTTGTTCATGCGTGTTCACATCTGGCTGCAATGCAATAATCAACTTTTTTACATTTAATTTTTACATTTTATTGTTTGCTTTAGATCCTACAGGGTCCTTAGTGCTGTACTGTCCCTTGCACGGTGTGCAATACACATGAATTAAATGTGAAACAAATAAACTGAACGCTGCAGGAGTTTGTTCGGCACTGAGGATTTAGCTGCATAGAAAGTCCTGCTTCAACGGTGTTTCCTTTCTTTAATTGCTTTAACACATTTTTGTCTTCTCATTCTTTCAGTTTGGACATTATCCCATAGACAGACAGGTACAACCAAAGTCATGTAGACATTTTTCCATTGTACTTCCATCTAGCTCATCCATTTCTGTTGTGGCTTTTCTTCTCATTTAGAATTTCTTTCTTCTTCTTCTTCTTTTTTTTAACAAAATAAGCTAAGTGCTATTAGAAGTCACTTTTCTAATTATTTTCTACCTTGTTTATACATTTTCCTGTCTGTTTTTAATCCCTGACGTAGAAGAAACCACTAATCACGTAGTCTGCTTCCTTATTACAACCTCCCCAGCTGACTTACTACACCGTAGCAACTTCCTGTTCCTGTGTCTTGCCATGTGGAAGTTGATTAGATTTACACAGATGAATCCCCGGAGTTGGATAAACTCATCCTCTGTTCATTTGCGTCCAGATATATTTATATAAACACTGCGGGTGTTAATTCAACACTGGGGATCATAGTGTGTGGAAGACTAAAGTAAACTGCTCAGATTTGTCCAGACAGCCGTGCTTTCAGTGGGATTTTTATACAGACTTTCTTTAAGTGAAAGATTCCTTAATCGACAGATTTGTCGTCACTTCATTCCATTATGTTAACATGCAAACTCACAGGAAATGGATGATCTTTCTCCCCCTCACTCGCCAACTGCAGCCTGTATTTGAAGGGGACCAACAATAAGGCTTCATAACACATTCATAAGCATTGTACCATTCTTTTATAAAGAATGTGGGAGAATTTATATAAGGCTTATATCCAATCTTAGTAGATGGCACTGGTGTTTTTTTTGTAGTTTTGCCTTTCCAGGAAAGTGAGGATAGATTGGGTAGATTGTTTAAGAATGTTACAGTTTCAGTTTTAGACCCTAATTATGCACTTTCTTAGCTTATCTTGCAGGTGGCACATTGATTAAACCTGAAGACATCATTAATGAAGTATTGATCTGTCGCCTTAGCTCCTGGAAGGTGTATTTATTCCACTGACTCCACGGTTGGAACATTTGCATTTAATTAATTCATTCATTAATTTTCTGAACCGCTTAATCCTAGTTAGGGTCGCGGGGAGGCTGGCGCCCATCTCAGCCGACTCTGGGTGAGGGTGGGGTGCACCCTGGACAGCTCGCCAGGCCATCACAGGGCAGAAACACGCTGACGGCTAAGCAGCTGCTCTTGTGCTTGCGTGGGTTTACTCCGGGTACTCCGGTTTCCTCCCACAGTTCAAAAACATGCACAGTAGGCTAATTGGCTGGTCCAAATTGCCCCTAGGTGCAAGTGTGAATGGTTGTGTGAGTGTTGGCACTGTGATGGCCGGGCGAGCTGTCCAGGGTGCACCCCACCCTCACCCAGAGTTGGCTGAGATGGGCACCAGTCTACCTGCGACCCCAATTAGGATTAAGCGGCTTAGAAGATTAATAAATAATTAAATATATATTTTGGTTAAATCAACACGAACAATAGAGTGACTGCTTCATGAAAGATGTCTCAAAGCTTTAACAATGGATTTTGTAAAGAACAGAACTGATTAACTTAAAAATATACAGTAATAATCTTAGTCTACTCATAATGAAATACTTTGAAAGTATCACATAAAAGATTTCGACATAAGCCTTCCATAACCCATGCAGAATTGGTTATAAATGTGTTATAAGGGCCCACTGTACATTTTATAAAGTTTTGGACATATCTTCTTTTAGAAAGGTTTAGTCTGAAAAACTGTTTAGAGTAGTACTGAAAATATCAACTCTGTGAAATAATACATATGTAATAACACAATAACAAAGAAGAATGTTAAACAAATTGAAACTATTTTATATATTAAATAATTAACACTGTTCCCCATGATCCATTGCGCACACTGGGGATCTCTTCAACCAGCCTAATTTCCTAAATAAGCCTAGCTCCTCACTACTTCGACCCAGTTCTGATAAAAAATTTCTTTGTTTTTAATTCAGGGATGGGGTGCACTCTAAAAAAAAAAATTCAACTAACTTCATAAAATTCCTGAACATCATTATGGTGAAGGTTTAAGTTGACCCAATGGTTAAATTGGTCTTAAATTTACTGTACCTGTGTTATTTAAGTATATTTCATCAAAAGACATTAGTAATTACAATATTTAACAAATTATATTTTCTAGTATTCAGCAATGTTTTGAATAAATGTCTATCAAAAGATTTAAGAAAAGTGTAATAAGGTTCTATACCATAATAAATTTCTACTATTATTTACTTAACTCTTATAGTGAAACACAAGACAAGCCTTACAAATTCTCCTATCACACATTTTACTTACATTTTCAAAGTCGCAACCTGCTAAAATCTGTTTGATAGTTTGTGTTAGCCAGTTTTGCCATTTCACTCATGTGATTGTGCGAAATCGTGATAATGCCTCAGTTCATATCACGACAAGTTAATGGCAAAAATAACAGTATACAGATATTAAACTAACAAATAAGACACAAACTAGTGAATTTCTGAATAAAATAAAACTAGGCACATCTACTACTAATAATTAGAGCTTTTATTTTAATACATCAGAAAAACATCGACTCATTTTCATCTACTATTGACATACCCTGTATTGAAATGTGTGTAAAACAAACAAAAAATTCATGAAATTGTTTGTCCAAACTTTAACTGGTAGTGTAGTCGACCAAACAAATAACTATTAAAACTGTTAGCATTAGTCAATGCTGTCTAAACTGTCAGTCAGGGAGTGAGCTGACCAGTGAGGCCAGTCAGGATTCCCCACTTTAAAGTGTTGAATGTTTGAGACCAGGCTTAACCCTCTAACTCTAACTCTTAATGTGTCTTCTAAGTCCTTAGCTGAACATTATCGTTGACATTTCTTTTTTTATGCCTCATGCCAGACACCAATTTTGTTTTGGGGAACGCCCAGATTGTGGATTGGCCCATTGTCTACAGTAACGATGGATTCTGCAAGCTCTCAGGCTACCATCGGGCTGAAGTCATGCAGAAGAGCAGTACTTGCAGGTTCAGAATCTTTTTGTCCTTTTTAATCCAGTGTGAATGCACACGTCAAGAGTTATCTTATCAGTCATATACCACTGCACTCTTGCATTCTCAAATCTCATTAGTCAGAAGGTTTCATTTTGATTAATTGTCTACAACATCAGTGCTAATGGTGGTACCTTTGGTGTTCCATATACACTGCCCGGCCAAAAAAAAAAAAAGTCGCTCACTCTAGTATTTTCTTGGAGAGCCTTTAGCCTTTACTGTATCTCAGCGTGTAATCTCCATGGCATTGTTGGTCCGGTTGAGGCTCAGCAACATTAATATGGCAGTGAAATGAAGTCAGCTGATGAGCTTTTTTTAAACGTTTTTCTTCCCTGATGGCGCGGATATAAAATGGGGTCTCAAATAATGAAAGAATGGTTCAAGGAATCATTTTCACATATGTATTGGCACCCCAGAGTCCTGACCTTAACCCTATTGAAAGTTTTTGGAATGTGCTGGAGAAGACTTTATGGAGTGGTTCAGTTTTTTCCCTCATCGATTCAAGACGTCGGTGAAAAAATGAACCCGACGCTGGATAGAAATAAATGTTGTGTTGCTCAAGTATGCAGAATCAATGGCATGGATATTAATGTGCTGAGGTCAAGGCTATAGGCTCTCCAAGAAAATATTAAAGTGTGTGACTTTCTTTTTGACCGGGCAGTGTATTAATGCACTTGTTCTAACATGCTATCACTAGTTACCTGGGACTTGAATTTGTACTATTTCAACCCTAAGGGTCCAGCTCCAGCTTCCTCATGACCTTCCTCATAAGGATAAACATTATAGGTAATGAATGACTGAAGGAGTCTCCAGTGTCAGTGTTTTCTGATCAACCAGCTTTTAAAACATTATACTTTCTGGTTTGTTAGTAACATGGCAAGAGACAACATTGGGAGGTTGGTGAGGGAATAACTTTATAATTGTTATAATGTAAGAGCAGGGCATGGTTGTGTAATGGTTAGCATGTCCACCTCACAGCAAGAAGGTTCTGGGTTCGAGTCCCGGATTGGGTGTTTCTGTGTTGAGTTTGCATGTTCTCCCTGGGCTTGTGTGGGTTTCCTCTGGGTACTCTGGTTTTCTCCCACAGTCCAAAAACATACATTCATTCATTCATTCATCTTCTGAACCGCTTATTCCTACTTAGGGTCGCGGGGAGGCTGGTGCCCATCTCAGCCAACTCTGGGCGAGGGCGGGGTACACCCTGGACAGCTCGCCAGGCCATCGCAGGGCCAAAAACATACACATTAGGCTAATTAGTTGTTCCAAATTGCTCCAAGGCCTGTGATGGTCTGGTGAGCTGTTCAGGGTGTACCTCACCTTCACTCAGTGTCGACTGAGACAGGCTTCAGCCTCCAACTACAATAGGATTAAGCATCTCAGCAAATGATTGTGTGAGTGAGTGAGTGAGTGAGTGATGTAAGCGGTAATAGGAACTTATTTCGGCCAAACATTTCTAACTTTTTAACTGTGACTTTCTGCGATTTCTGCCACATTTGCTTCTAAACAGATAAAATGCATGACATTCACTAATGAATTAAAAATTGCAATAGCTGTATAACAAGAATTAAACCTTCCAACATGTGCTTTTAATGGGAAATAATCCACACCTTCATATTCCCGAATATTTCCCTGTAACAGCACATCCTGTGGCTAACACTTTCTTGTTGCATCTCAGAAGAACCACTTGCTAGAACATGGCAAACCTATGACTCCAGTTAATTTCCATTTTTTCCACCTCTCAGCTTCATGTATGGAGAACTTACCGACAAGGAGACGTGTGAGAAAGTGCGCCAAACCTTCGAGAACTATGAAATGAACTCCTTTGAAATTCTCATGTACAAGAAGAACCGTAAGTAGACTATTGTTAAGTAAGCATGACATACCTGTCTTACCCTGGGGCATGATGTCCGTGGTCTCCGAAGTCCAAAAAAGCGTCGAGCTCCACTATTAATGAGCACGCTTGGTGCATGATTGGGGTATAAAAAGGAGGTAGGGTGCATTCAAGAGATGAAACTTGAAGGAATCATGTTTCCAAGTTCATCAAGATACCCTATGATGGCACATCAAGGTCTTTTATGCTCTGTTAGGGTCTGTTAAGCTCTACTGCACTCTACTATGATTCCCACGTTCTATCACGATTTCCATCAAATTGTAATCCATCGTAATAATCACAGCAAAAATTTTGGCAGTCAAAAATTTTGCCACGATTGGTGCCATCATCACGATTCCACCAAGTTCCCTCAAGATCACCACAAATCCACCAAGTTCCCTCAAGATCATCACAAATCCACCAAGTTCCCTCAAGATCATCACAAATCCACCAAGTTCCCTCAAGATCATCACGATTCCACCAAATTCCCTCAAGATCACCACAAATCCACCAAGTTCCCTCAAGATCATTACAAATCCACCAAGTTCCCTCAAAATCATCACAATTCCACCAAGTTCCCTTAACATTATCACGAATCCATCAAGTTCCCTCAAGATCATCACAATTCCATCAAGTTCCCCTGAGTTCATCCCACAACCCCCCACACTCATCTCTCAAATCACAGACATTTCAGATATTGTGCCCAGGGTAAACCCAGGGTAAGCAACGTGAGGAAACTCATTATATTTTACTGTCCGTTCTTCTCTGAACAGGAACGCCTGTGTGGTTCTTTGTGAAGATCGCCCCTATCCGAAACGAACAGGACAAAGTTGTTCTCTTTCTATGCACATTTAATGACATCACTGCGTTTAAGCAGCCCATCGAAGACGATTCTTCTAAAGGTTTGTGGAAGCTCAAGAAATCTTGGATAGGGTTTAGAAAAATATTTGACTGCTGTGTAGCAGGGAGGCTGTGGAATACTACAAGAAAGTGAATCAGCTTTTTGTTCTAATGTTTAATGTTCAAATAGTAAACATGTTATATAACTCTGCTCATGTCACTGCTTGTACAGGTCATAAGTTATTACACTAGAGGTGCAACAGAAAACCGACTGTTGCGAGTTGATTTTTTTAGGGGGGGAATTTTGAAAGTCACGTCAAGATGTTTTGTGACTTAATAGGCAAATGAATATTTCGCAACTTAAATACATATATGGCGTGAAAGTCGAGAGAAGGTCGTGTTACAATTTTTGCGATTTGCGAGAAATTTGCGATTGGTTTGCGGATGTTTTGGCAGAAAAAAGTGAATCTCCTGTTGTAAATCAGTTGTGTTTTGTCCGCTTTTTTCTCAAATCATTCAGTTTTAATTCGTGTGGTACTAACGCAAACAAAATGCAAATAAAATACGAATGATGACAAAATACACAGAATATGGCCGATGCCAGCAAGTCTCAAACTTTTCGTGTTGAACTCTCCAACTTGTTGCTTTTCCTTGCAAACTAAAAATAAATAATTTGCTTGAAACAACACAACATTTTTTTGCAATGATTTCACGAACCAGGCGACCAAAATATGATGTCTTGTTTGTCGCGCTACAAATTTGAGAACATTTTGAGATTGAAAAGCGACAGCTGCGAATTGCTATTTGCGACAGTCGCTTTTTTATTACACATCTAGTGTGATCACCCCCTTACTCTTCATGTTTAGGGCAGAGTTTCCAAACCCTGGTCCTGGAGAACCCCCCTGTCCTGCTCATGTTAGTGTTTTTCCTTTTTGAATACACCCACGCCACCTCTGTAAGGGCAAATAATTAGCTGATCAGTGCAATCAAGTGTTTTGCAAGCAAGGACACACTAAAATGTTCAGGGCAGCATGGACTCAAAGACCAGTGGATTAAGAGCACATGTTTGATTTTAATTAAAACTGCACAATGGATGAAATTCTCACATTGGTGTTTACGTCTTTCCCTAAGGATGGGCTAAGTTTGCCCGTCTCACTCGTGCTTTGACGAGCAGCCGTGGCGTCCTTCAGCAGCTGGCTCCTACTGTTCATAAGGGAGAGAACGTTCACAAGCACTCTCGTCTGGCTGAGGTAGAGTGTGTGTGTGTGTGTGTGTGTTCATGTTCAGTTTTCATCAAAGGCCATTTCAACCCTTAGTCTCTAAGCATTCCTGGCCAAAGGATGTAGAACACTTGTGCCAATCCTCACAGCTCCTCTGCTTGTTTGAGATAAATCCCTCCCAATTTTGATGCAGCTGCTCAAAGAAAACCCGTCTGAATAGTTAATATCAGTCCATTATTATTAGTATTATTTTTTAAACTCTGTATTTGCATACTTAAAATCACATTTAAAACAGCTGTAAGTGTCGTAGTTCTAAGTTCTTAAGTGCATCCTGTTTATTAAACAAACAGCAAAAGGACTAGTTTATTTAATAAGATTTTATTACTTCCTGTGTTTGTCATCTGTCATACTGATATACCATAGAACAAGATTTCTGAAACGTTTTACAACTCGGTCCACTTTAACTTACAGAAAACAGACCCCCGCAGCACAGATTTATTTCACAAACAAACTATTAAATTAGGCATGTTATTTAAATATGTAACATGAAATAGTATTTTACTTATTTTCTGAGCAAGAGACGATCTTATCTGAATCTGAATGAACTTCTTGAAACGAAATATGCATTTTAAAACCATGTGCATGCCTTATTCAGGCACAAACAGCTGCCAAAAAATGTATTAAATACATTTTAAAAAAGTACGAATAAAATACAGTACTGTGCAAAAGTCTTAGACCCGTGCAAAGAAATGCTGCAGAGCAAAGATGCTTTATATTTACATAAAAATCATTAATTAAATTAATATATCTGCATAAAATATTCTATAAAGCACAGTAAACAGTCACTCACTCTAATTTATTTGGCAAGGTGCTTAATCCTACCAAGGTCATGAAGAAGCCAACACTGGCTGGCGAAGGCAAGGTACACCCTGGACAGCTTGACAGACCATCGCAAGGCGAACACATGCAACCATTCACACTCGCACTCACTAATAGAATGCGAAAGCACATGCAAACTCCACACAGAAACGCCCCGAGCCTGGGAATCGAACCCGGGACCTTCTTACTGTGAGGCGGACGTGCTAACCACTGCGCCACCGTGCCGCCCACACGCGCTTCTTTAGTTGCATGCAAATCCCAGCAGCCTTCGTTATGGTTTTGTCTGAAAAGTTGTCTTGTATGAAATATGCTGCTTTCTTTATTAACATACAAACAGTGCAAAAAAAAAAGAAAAGAAGCAATTACTAAGATACAATAAAACTCCACAGCACCATTTTTGGTTGTAAAAAATACAAGAGCATGCATAAAACTTTTGCAGAGTACTGTACACAAGTTATAATCTTTTGAAATGTTTTTCGAGGATATATGCTTAATCCTTATGTCTATACAAAGGTTCAAGCTCTTCAGATAATACCTAGGATATCATAATCTCTGATCTCTGAATTAGTTGTTGCATTTTTCTTACAGGACCTCTTTGTTTTCTCAAAGTTCTAGCATTTGATGTTTGTCCTCTTACTGTTTATCCGATATTAAAATGTGTTGAAATTGTTCTTTTTAGTTAGAGGCTGGAGTATTTGTGTAAAAAAGCATTAGCTCTCAATCCTTCAGGTTGTAAATCCTTTGAGATTTTCCATGTACTTTAGATCACTGGGCCGTCAGCCGCAAGTAGCTCTGCCAAGTAAGGTTTTATAATGAGTCACATTACTGTCTGGGTATCATTAATCCCTAACTGTTGGACTAGCACTGTAGCATTGCACTGTTTTTGTCCCTGTCCGTACCGACTCAGAAATATCTATTTGATACTCTGTGCGTGAGAATTAGTTAGATTTTTACAGGTGGACAAATCACAAGCTCAGGCATCCTGGACAAGCAGGTTGTGTCTGTTTCCTTTTTTATTTGTAGGTGTTTGAAACTAAGTAAGCCCTGAGCAAACATACATTCATGCATTTCCCCTGCTGTCTTCTTGGGATAATTATGTCATTTTCTCATGATAATAAAGGTTGCTTTCTCAAAATAGTGAATGGATTTCATTTGCTTTCCCGTGATTACGTGTCATTTGTTGTTTTCTCCTGATAGCAGGATACTTTTCTCAGGATCTTAAATGAATTAAAACATTGATAATGATATAATTATTATGAGCGCTAGAGATAACAATACATAGTGTACATTCAAAAAACAGGTAACATCATATCAGAGTAGCCCTGCGATGGCCTGGCGAGCTGAACAGGGTGTACCCCGCCCTCGGCCAGAGTTGGCTGAGATGGGTACCAGCCTCTCCGCGACCCTAATTAGGATTAAGTGACTTAGAAAATGAATGAATGAATATCAGAGGAGCAGGTGTATAGTTCATCGTGTCACATTTCTCTTCAATCAAGTCCTAAAACAGGCTGAAATTCCTTTATGTGGATTTGGTGGTGTAGTGGTTAAGGTGCTGGGCTCATGATTGAAAGGTTGTGGGCTTGAATCCCAGTAAGACTGCCCAAGGTGCTAAGACCCATGGGAAAGGTCTTAACCACTCTAATAACTTTATACCTTGCTTTAAATAGCACGTTATTACAGGAAGACAAATGAAATAACTTGTTATTATGGGGAAACGATATTTGTTAGCCCAAGAAAACGACATAAATAACTCGAGATCTTGAGAAAACAACATATTTATCCCGTTATCCCGAGAAAACGAAGGCAAATAAAATGCACGAATGCTTGTCCGCTCAGGGCTTCCATATGAAACAGCTCTTTTCTCCTATCCATCAACTACAAATAAAAAACACCCTACTGCTATTCATAAATCAGTTGTGTTCTTCATATGTATATTCAAACATAACCTCCAGTTGCTTCATTTTTATAAAGGGAACCCCACCCCACCCCCCACGCCCCCACCCACCCACAAATAAACATCATATATATAGAAATGATGACACACTTGAGCGAAATACAGAATACTTCATGCAAAACTATCATGCAGTCTACATAAAGTCATGCCTATCTGGAGAGGATGATGAACTATCTCGACTTCCCCTCCCCAGGAGTTTTAAGAATTTTTTTTCCCCCAATTGAGTCAATACATGACCCTGTAGGTTCCCATGCATCCAAAACCTGAGACTGGCCAGCCATAACAGACTTTTTCACCTGCCCAGTGTGCTAGCTAATGGTTTCATTCAGTCATTTGCTGAACTGCTTAATCTTATCAGGGTTGCCGGGAGGCTGTAGCTTATTTCAGCCGACTCTGAGTGAAGGTAGGGTACACCCTGAACATCTCACAAGTCCATCGCAGGGCCAACACATACAACTATACACACTTATACCTAGAGGCAATTTGAAATAGCCACTTAGTCTAGTGTGCATGTCTTTGGACTGTGGGAGGAAACTGTAGTACCCAGAGGAAACCTACGCAAGCACCAGGGGAACATACAGACTCCACATAGAAACATCAGAGAATCAAGGACCTTCTTGCTGTGAGGCAGATGTGCTAAATACTTCTCCACTATGCCCACCAAATTTATGGTTTGTTTATCTCAAAAGGTGTCCATGACTTGTTTTAGGTGATATCTAATCCTTAATGTAAATATAAACCATATATGTGAATGCTGTCTAATAAGTAATACTTTAAAAAGACTTAAGCCTTTGTTGTCAGGTTTTGCAGTTGGGATCAGACATCCTCCCCCAGTACAAACAAGAGACACCTAAGACGCCACCCCACATTATCCTCCATTATTGCACCTTCAAGACCACCTGGGACTGGGTGATCCTCATTCTCACCTTCTACACAGCCATCATGGTACCTTACAATGTCTCCTTCAAGACCAAGCAGAACAACGTCACCTGGCTGGTGGTGGACAGCATTGTGGACGTCATCTTCCTCGTGGACATTGTGCTGAATTTTCACACAACGTTTGTGGGGCCAGCTGGGGAGGTGATATCAGACCCGAAACTTATCCGCATGAACTATGTGAAGACCTGGTTTGTTATCGACCTGCTTTCCTGCCTACCCTATGATGTTATCAACGCTTTTGAGAATGTAGATGAGGTAAGGATGTTTATTTATTTATATTTATTCTATATGATTTTGTCAACTAATTTCTGGAGTAGATCAAGAAATCAGTAGAATACATATAGGATATAAGGAGTGATTTTGAATACAGCCGTATGGTTGTAGTGGCTGATTGCATTTATATTCATGGCATTTGGCAAACACCCTTATCCAGAGCCACTTACATTTTTATCACCTTTAAGCAACTGGGAAATCGAGGGTTAAGTACCTTGCTAAGGTTCCCAACAGTAGCAGCTTGGTGGTAATGAGATTTGAACCCCAACCTTCTGGTCAGTAACACAGACACTTAACCACTGAGCGAGCACTGCCTGGTTGTTACTTATGGATTTCTTGATATATTTATGGATCATCTTGACAAATATACTTTCAGATAAAAGAAATCATGTGCTGTGGTGCCACTAGGCATAAGTAGGGTGCATCGGGTTCACAGTGGATTTACTGTGCACTATGGGTAATAATATATTAAATAATCCAGTGAAGATACTGTCACTTGTGAGAAAGTGGCAAGTAAAATAAAACTACAAAACGACAGACACCCAAATAGCGCAATATAATGTGAATATGGAATATACACAAATTGTATATAATATAATATAGAATATAATTTAAATATGGAACCTACACATACCATATGGCATTCATATACACTTTTGCTTTTACACTGACATTTTTTGCTAGCAAACATATGTAACATATAAACATATATAGGTATTTGTCATATGTACAACGGTTAACATATAAACATATGTATATTTTCATTATCAGGTGGTTTTTCAATAAGTATTCTAGTAAATTTTTCAATAAAATAAAACTGGGCACATCTACACAGATTTGTATATTAGTTGAACATCGGCTTGTTTATAGGAACGGATGATATATACCACTATTTATTCATATGCAAATTCCTTCTGTATTTACTGCTGGATACAATGTCACCCCACTATGTGTAGATTTATTAATTTTTTTTCGTCATAAAGAAGCTTGTAATAATGATGTTAATAATAGGGTGTTTTTATGTGCAAAGATGTACATGCTGTATGCAAGTTTTAGTTTAATTTCACAGAAATTTGTCGGCTAAAATGGACTAACGTAACAGGATTTCTGAAAGAATCCATAATTGTAAATGTTAATGCTAGTCAGCTGTGTCACATGATCCTGGGATGTCATTTCCGAGAGGATTTTTAAGCTAGATCAACAAAAAAAGTTTATAATATTTACTGCTAATGACAAAATTGCTTGCTTTTGAGCAAGCTTGACAGATTTCTAACAGAAACTATCCCAGTTGAAATTTTTTTAAAAATCTGACAGGATTCACATGCATAAATACTCATCAGTTATACCAGTCTTTGTGGTAGGTTTGGGGTCATCCCTCCTGATGTAGACAGATACAGGCGTCTCTGCAGGTTCGGGCATATGCAACGCAGTAACACTGAAAGTATTGTGGCCAAAAGATGACGACCACGCAAAGGACGAACTTACCCAAGCTTTGAGGGAGTGACACCTTTGACATAGACAACACAATGTTGGCCACATCCACTAGTTTGTTAACAACGTAAACCAGATAGTGAGTGAGTGACTCACCATCTTCAGATCAGTTTTAATGGATGAGCATTTGTAGATGTTCATAACCTTACCGATTATGCCCACCCACCAGGCTAATTCGCTATGCTGACAAGAAGAGCCTATCTACAGTTTCACAGCCTATAAACATCAGAACCACAAGCACTCACTCCCTCTGACTCATTTGCCAAATCCCTTAATCCTATTAGGGTCGCAGGGATGTTGAAGCCTAGCTCCGCCGACTCTGGGCGAAGGCAGGGCACACCCTAAATGCCTCAGCAGACCATCGCAGGGCCAAGACACACACAACCACTCACACTCACACCTTGGGGCAATTTGGAACAGCTTATTAGACTAATGTGTATGTCTTTGGACTGTGGGAGGAAATCGAGCTGAAGGCGGTGTGGCCAACACACACACAGCCATTTACACTTACACCTAGGGGCAATTTGAAACAGTGCCCACAGTACCTAATGTGTATTTCTTTGGACTGTCGGAAGAAACCGGAGTTGTACTAAAAACAGCATTTTCAAAATAATACTTTATCCAAGCCTGGCACATTCTTAATTTCTGACCAGATGGATTATTTCAATGAGTGAACAGGCTTGTTTATACATAAGCTATGTTTACCGAATAATGTAGTCCTTCCACAGAGGTTTACACAGACGGCATTGCCTGAGGCGGCAGATGACTGACACATTGATTACATAACAATACTGTATATTTGAGTGATCACCACTGCATGCTGGTAACTAGCACAACACAAACAGTTTCACGCCTAAATTCACGTCATTCCGCAGTCACGCACAGCAGTAGCTAATGGATGCTTATAGTAGTTGTCCAAGTTGTGCTGATTCTGTCAAACTGAGCGCATTTGAGCATTTAATTTCCACTTTTGGCAGCTGCAGGCATCAGAAAACACTGATTAATGATCCAACTGGTTTCTAATGTGGCATTTTGTGTGCCAACTACAGACACCTTGGGGAGTCTATCCATCCCAGGAGAACGTACCACATTCCCACTGCATACAGACGAACACATGTTCTGTCCCTGAGCTCCTGTAAACATCTCGCAGTGAAACTTATCATTTCATCTTAATCATAAACGCCATCGTTAAACAGTTTGTGCAACAGATACGCTACTCAAGACCCAATTTTATCCTCTATTACTGCACATTTAGTGGCAAGAGTGAATGCCAATGTCTCGCTGACTGTCTCTCTCGCTCCCTCTCTCTCTCTTTAAAGCAATGCGGGCTTGGGGTACTCATTATAGTCTACTTCAGTGTAGTCTGTTTTTTATGCTTAGAGCATTAGTAAAACCTCAGCGAGGCAGCTGTGGAGCCGAACAATGATAGAGCTGTTTACACCACGGATGTGTTGAAGATTTGAAGAAAAAGAGAATCTCTCAATGCCTTTAATCAAGCAGTGGTGATGCAGGCTAGGAGTGGTGCAGCGTTTAACATAATCGAATTCGGAATATTCTCAATCTTGCCCTCGTCCTCTGTCCTCTTGTCCTTTTCATTCTCCCATTTTACTACATTGCCTGGTGATAACTGTAAGATGATAGCATGGACCAGCAATATGTTTGCAGTTAGGCATTTTCACCACCATAATAATAAAAATAGATGTTTCTACTGTAGCTACAATGGTGACAACATTTAGTCTTAGCTCATTTGCTTACCTGCAATTGCAGCATAACACCACTGATTATCGAATGGAACTGGTACTAATGATATCTTCAATATGGGTTGCCATTTTTAAGTGTTAAAGGTGTATCTCCGTGGCTAGTGAAAACTTTCGCCATATGTTGTGCTAAAATTCTGCAAATAGTCTTCAAGCACCCACCTTGTTTGCCATTCATTCGTTGATCTCTCTTTCATTCACGTATATTCCATCCCTCCCATGAGAGCTCAGTCAATTAGCTTCCACGGACTCCCAGAAGGCTGCAACATCAACCTGAATTCAAACCGGCGAGCTCCAGGTTGACAGTCATGCACCTTATATAAGGTTTTCTAATGGGATACAAAGATGTCCTACAGGGAGATCTGGTGGTAGATCCAGTGGACTTAATTATTTTCTGCAAAATATGTATCTGTAATTATCCTGTACTGCAGGAATAAATAACTTCAGTGGTAGATACATTCATGGTCATTTCAGATAGAACTGGCAAATGGCCTCTAATAAACCCAAAGCAGTGTCAGTTGATCCCAGCATACTTCACATAAAACCAAAAGGTCAGCATAATTATACTTACATTTATGGCATTTGGCAGTCGCCCTTATCCAGAGCGACTTACATTTATCATTAATACAACCAAGCAATGGAGGGTTAAGGGCTCTGCTCAAGTACTGAACAGCTTGGTGGTACTGAGGCATGAAACCTAGACCTTCTGACCATTAGCCCACAGCCTCAACCACTGAGCCATTGCAGATGTTAGTGCTGGTTGACTTTAACAGAAATTCACTTAAAATGACATGACATCACAGCACATTCTTTGGAGTCTTTCATGTACTATGATGATAACAAATACATAAACTCAGCGAGGGTAAGGATATGACTAACCACACTGGGGCGGCATGGTGGCATAGCGATTAGCACATCCGCCCCACAGCAAGAAGGTCCTGGATCTGATTCCTGGGCTTGGGAGTTTCTGTGTGGAATTTGCATGTTGTCCCCATGCTTGTGTGGGTTTCCTCTGGGTATTTTGCTTTCCTCCCACAGTCTAAAAACATGCATGTTAGGCTAATTGACTTTTCCAAATTGCCCCTAGGTGTGGGTGTGAGTATGAATAGTTGCATATTTGTTGGCCCTGTGATTGTCTGGCGAGCTGTCCAGGGTGTATCGTGCCTTCGTCCAGTGTTAGCTGAGATAGATATCAGGCCCTTCATGACGATAGTGGGATTAAGCAGTTTGAAAAATGAGTGATGATGAGTAACTGAACCACACTGACCGGTGGAACATTCTGTGCATATATAACTTCAGTATATATATATATATATATATATATATATATATATATATATATGAGGACTTAATACTGTCAAATGTAATGCGCTTTAAGATGTTATATACAACTTCTTAATCTTAAGGTATCACTGTTGCATAATTTTATTACGCCACTGAAACACCTACTCAAATGACTCCCATCTAGGAAAACAGATTTAAACTGCCCTCCTAAAGTGCTATGTGAAGCTGTCTGGGTATTGGGTGGTGTGCATTAGTGGGTTAAGTGAAGTGGTGTTAATAAAGATTAATGCTGCTTAGACAGTCCCCTCCCTCCAAAACTGAGAGACCACTGTCTTTGCTGGACTTGTCAACACGGGTTATCCAGGCTTTTCATTCTGCTGCTGCTGGGCTGTAAGCTGGCTAGCACAAAACCTGAGTCTATAAACAGGTTGGACTTAAAGAGAAAGCTGCTCCGACATCATGCATGACTTCTCTTTACCTTCGAGTCCATTTTTACTTTGCTCATGTATTTTTTATGAGCACCACATGTGAGGGCTGAACAAAACTGACAGAGCGTTTCAGTGATGTGAAAGCTGGGAGTGAAAATATTATTTCCTGCTGAGATTCAGATTTTAACACCATATAACCAAATTTTATTCCCGGAGTCCCTGTCTGTTTCCTAAATATCATTTATGGTACATTATTTAGACTATACAGACAATAAATTACAGACACTTGACTGTAACCCTCATGTGTTTCTTGATCGGTAGACTCCAGGTTTTGTTCCTCTTTGTTGCTATAATAAATTTCTCTCTTTTGGAAAGGGTGTCCACCAGATTTTGGAGTATGGGCTGTGGGAATTTTTGATCATTTACCCACAAGAACTTTATCAAGGACAGGGACTGATGTCAGACGGGGGCACCTTGGCATTCTAGTTCATCCTAAATGTGTTCAGTCGGGTTGAAGTCAGTGCTCTGTTCAAGCGACTCATGTTCTCCCACCCCAGCCTTGGCAAGGCATGTCTTCATGAAGCTCACAGGGGAGTCTGGCGTGCTAGAACGGGTTTGAGCCTTTAAGTTCTAGTGAAGGGAAATTCTAATCCAACAGCAGACAAAGACATTCTGCACAATCGTGTGCTTTCAACTTTATGGTCCTTTATGGGACTTTGTGAAGAAGCTCCATATATAGCGTACGTATAATATAAAAATTTAGGCACTGCCTTAAAGTCGAGTTCCGAAAAAAATAGCTTCTTCTGATGCAAGGTTCCATGACGCCACACAAGGTGTTGATGACACAAGTTTTGATAACACCATCGATGACGTAAGCTCCCGGGTTCAAATCCCGGACGAGCCCCCAATTTGTGACGGACTGGCGCGAGCTCCAGAATTATTCGGAACAAATCAGGTCAGGCAAAGAAGTTGGTTTAGCAATTTATTATGAGTGAGCCAATAAATGTAACAATTAGGAATAAATTAGTAGGAGGAGGGATGGTTGTAAGCCCGTTGTTTCTGAGAGTAGGAGATGAGAGGTGTTTCTAGTCATTCACATTTGAAGCATAATCAAGATCCTCACTGGGATCAGCAAATATCTGTGACAAATCCGGAATGTCATCCTCAGAATCAATTTTCTTTCTTTGTTCCATTTTCGTGGCAAGAGCTTGTGTCACTGGATGAGAAGGGGACTCTTTTGGATCTTCTTTAAGGATGTTGTCTTTTGACAATGGGATTGGTTTGTAGGCTTTGGGCTCGGCATCGACTTTGTAGCAACACCTGACACCCGTCAAATCATTTCCCAGTAGTAGCGACATTTCTAGGTATGGCATAAGAGCAACGACCACAGGACCTGATACTAAGTCAGACTTCAACACGATATTGTGTATGGGAGCTGTAACACAACCACCCTCAAGACCTTGTAACTTTAAAGATTCACTGGTGGCCGAACTCGAATCTAAAGGTAGTACACCTTTTAGTAAAACAGATTGAGCTGCCCCAGTATCTTGTAAGATTTTGACCGATACTGGATTGGTTGCGTCAACATTCCCTTCTTCTCTTCAGACTTGCGTATTCCCTTCTAGTGTCAGACTGCTTGACATAATCTTTAAGAACCATACTATTAATTTTGTGAAGCTTTTTAGAGGAGATAATTGCAATAGGCTGTTTTCTCCTTTTTAGGGCATAACTTTCAGCCATTACGTGACTTTTTTTCTTGCAATATTTACTTGTAGGACCTCACCTGGTCTGGTCTTTCTTTTCTGGACGCTGGAGTTATGATGGCTGCCGGAGGACTCGGGTCTTTGATCTGAGGAAGGCTTTGGCCTCTTGTTGTCATTACTTCTCTTCACAGACTTCTTATGGCTGACGTAGTCATCAGCAAGAATGGAAGTTACATTTATTGGCTCACTCATAATAAAAGCAGTTGGTTTAGCAATGTATTATTAGTGAGCCAATAAGTAACAATTAGGAATAAATTAGTAGGAGGAGGGATGGTTGTAAGCCCATTGTTTCTGAGAGTAGGAGATGAGAGATGTTTCTAGTTGTCCAGGTTTCAACATAGTCCGTTCAACGTAGTCAGCTCAACAACGAAAAGAGATCATTATTGGTGGGATTTGTCATAGTAGACCTCTGTGTGACATCATAGTTGTATTGTCAGGATGCAACTATGAAACAGAACGTGCATCTACGTCACATAACCTTCAAGTTATGACCGCCCCCTCTGCAAAGTTTTGATATTGTCTGAAAGTGTTACACTATTGAGATAGGATTTCTTTAATGGAAACCCAGTAACACCACAGGGCACATACGATGGCCTGGTGAGCTGTCCAGGGTGTACTCTGCCTTCACCCAGAGTCGGCTGAGATGGGCGCCAGCCTCTCCACGACCCTAACTAGGATTAAGCGGTTCATAAAATGAATGAATGAATGAATAATATAGTCATTGGTTTATGATAAAATCTTTGAAGAGGGCATGTGGCAACAGATTGCATTTTTACCTTATATGGACAAAACCTGGCCTCAACATTATTATTTTTTCTTTTTTTGATATACTGTATTGATCCTGCAAGAGAAATTATTGCCCCTGCGTTTAGCTCATCTAAAGCACACACATGTAAACAGTGAGCACACACACTCGGAGCAGTGGGCTGCCACACATTGCAATGCCCAGAGAGCAGTTGGGGGTTAGGTGCCTTGCTCAAGGGCACTTCAGGAGGAAGGTGGAGGAAGGTGCAACTTACAACCTTGAGATGATCTTGAGAAAACTTGAGATAGTCATTTCATATTAGAGTCGTGTGAGAATTAAGCATTTTAATTGGTTGATGGAAAATGCCTCGTTTTTGCTGTTACTTGATACCACAAACATGCTTGTACCTCCTTTTTGCTCAAACTTTGTGCTTTCTTCCTGTCACCACTCACTCACTCACTCACTCATTTGCCAAAAAGCTTAATCCTAAGATTAGGGTCATGGAGCAGCTGGAGCCTATCTCAACCCTTGTGAAGGCGGAATACACCCTGAATTTGCTTGGTAAACCATCGCAGGGCAACATGCAACCACATACCCACCAAGGGGCAATTTGGAACAGGCAGTTAGCCTAAAGTGCATGTCTTAGGACTGTGTGGGAGGAAACCAGCATACCCAGGGGGAGCCCCACACACACACGCACAAAATGTACATTTATACACACACACACACACACACACACACACACACACACACACACACACACACACACACACACACACACACACA
>JAOUQZ010000004.1:17345422-17368470 GCA_028564935.1 Neosilurus hyrtlii
CAAGCACAGGGAGAACATGCAAACTCCACACAGAAATGCCCCGAGCCCGGGAATCGAACCCAGGACCTTCTTGCTGTAAGGGGGACGTGCTAACCACTGCGCCACCGTGCCACCTATAATATAAAATATAAAATAAAATATTTAACATAAAAAATATGTAAAGTAAAATATAAAATGTAACTGTAGTGAAAATAGTCACGATTTGAGAGAATCGTGATGAATGTGGGGGGTCGTGGGATGCAGTCGTGATGATCTTGAGGGAGCTTGGTGGATTCGTGATGATTCTGAGGGAACTCGGTGGATTCATGATGATCGTGCTGATCGTGTCATTTTCCCACGATTATTACGATGTATTACGATTTGACGCCGATCGTGATAGAATGTGGGAATCACGCAGTGGAGCTTAACAGAGCCTAAAAGAGTGTAATGCATGATGCACCATCGTATGGGATCTTGATGAACTTGGAAACATGATTCTTTCAAGTTTCATCTCTTGGATGCTCACTGCCTCCTTTTTATATCCCAATCGTGCTCCAGGCATGGTCATAAATCATGGAGGTCATGCCCCAGTGTAAACCCAGGGTTACATTCATTGGTTTTAACCTGCTGGGAAGTAGATTCTTATCATTTAATGCTTCCAGGCAATCAGACCATAATGGAATTGGTAGGGGGGAAAAAACCCTGGTAAGAATGAATCTTGCTAGAGTATATCTTTTTTTTCCACAGGGTTGCTCTGATTGTTCCATTTTCTGGAGAAAAAGAAATCTTACACAAGAAATTCGGTTCCCTTTAGGGATGCTGTGGTTAGGTCTAGGAAAATGGATTCATAATTTCATATAGACTGTAATGTCTATGTGCAGTCATGTCACAGTTAAGTGTATGCACCCACACTAAGTATAGATGCTGAGTGATTGAGGTACGGTGTGTCATTTAAAAAAAAATTTATTGAAAAGGCCTAAAGCTAAATAAAAAAATATGTGATTAGAAAGACAGAACTTATCCTGACATGATGGCTGAGCATGGTGCAGAGCTGTACAGGAAAATGGTGTGGTATGATACAAGTTTTAGTAGTATATTCACCTCTTGCCCCATTGCATGAAGGTCCTGGAATCGAGTCCTGGGCTCAGGAGTTTCTGTGTGGGGTTTGCCTGTTCTCCCCACGCTTATGTGGGTTTCCACTGGGTGCTCCAGTTTCCTCCCACAGTTCAAAGACATGCACATTAAGCTAATTGGCTGTTCCGAATTGCCTCTAGGTGTGATTGTGAGTGGGAATAGTTGTGTGTTGCCCTGCGATGGTCTGGCGAGCTGTTCAGGGTGTACCCCACCTTTGCCCGATGTTGGTTGCCTTCCCATGACCTTAGTAGGATGAAACAGGTTGGCGAATGAGATGAGATGGAACTTATATCCAACTTATTTTTTGTTACAGTACTTAAAGTAACTTGTTTACTGCTGTACTGTTAATATTAATCCTTGTGGCATTATAAACTTCATTTTCTTTGCCAGGTGGTTGTTTTTCCTCTGCTTGTTAGTCTGTCTGTTTGTTTGTATGCAACATAACTCAAAAAGGTATGCATGGATTTTAAGGATTGTTAAAACTATTAAATTTTGGAGGTGATCCGTGCATGGAATCATGTTGAAAAACTCCAAAAATCCTGGAAAAAATGCCTATTTCTTAATCTACCACCCACTAGGGGAAGACAAATTAATATAGCTATACCAAGTTCTAGTAATCCATTTCTGCCTGGCGGAGATACCTGATATTTAGATACCTTTATCCTATTAGAGTTGCGGGTAGGATGGAGCCTATCTTAGCTGCCTCTGGGTGAAGGCAAGGTACATCCTGAACAGCCCACCAATCCGTTGCAGGGCCAACAAAACTTTTCACATTCACACTCACACTTACTGGTAATTTAGTATAGCCATCTTATCTAATGCCCAGGTCTGGACTGTGGAAGGAAACCGGTGCACCGAGATGAAACCCACACAAGCACTTGAAGAATTTCAGGGGTTTGAGATCCCGGGTGAGACCTTTTTCTCAAATAGTTTATGTTCTCATGCACAACACAAATCTTGTGTTTATCATAATGTAGATTCCTAACTAGCATAACTGTGAGAGAACTTGAATTTCCGCTATTTAAGTTACATTTTTCATTACAGTCGGTGATTAGCATGTCCGCCTCACAGCAAGATGGTCCTTAGTTCAAGTCTTGGACTAGGCTGGGTGGAGTTTGCATGTTTTCCCCATGCTTGTGTGGGTTTCCTCAGGGTACTCTAGTTTCCTCCCGCACTCCAAAGACATGCACATTAGGCTAATTGGCTGTTCCAAATTGACCCTAGGTGTGGGCGTGAGTGTGAATAGTAGTGTTTGTGTTGGCCATGCGATGATATGGCAAGCGGGGTGTACCCCACCATCGCCCAGTGTTGGCTGAGATAGGCTCCAGCCTCCCTGTGACCCTAGTAGAATTAATCGGTTTGACTAATGAGTAAGTGAGTGCATTCTTGTAGATCCTAGCATGTTCAGTGAAGTTAATGATATAGATGTTTCTAGGTCATGTCCCTTTTTATCCTTTTATCCTGTATGTATGAAGTGTGTTATGGTACATAGATTAAAAAAAATGATAATGGGATACCTGTGAAATAGAACTTGGCATATTTTTAAATTTCAGAGTCCAGTGAGATGACAGTAACTGTAATATCTTGGAATGGTAGTATTGCGCCTGACCGTTTGAATGTACCTCATCCATTATAGCTGGTGCTTTTGCATCTCGCTTGGATAAAAACGGCAGTACAACTGTCATCACAGATGCACTCAGGTGCTCGTTCACTGGACTTTCAATGCTGCTGTTTGGCCATGATGAACGCCTCCAGTTTTAGAGCCTGACAGAACCTATTCACAGCCTGTCTACCTGGTGTGTACTTAACGTCAGCATGAAATTGCCATTAATCCCACACTGTGACTAACATGCAAACACACCTTTTCTGTGAATCTCCTCTGGCAAGGTTGTGTGCTGTTCTCACAGTAGCAAGGAATACGCTGTGCCGGGAGCAACCAAACAATTTGGCACTGTACCAAGTGTCCACTGCATTAAAGCAGAGTGCCGCGTAGTCGTCACACTTCACTTAACTTGAAATGGGATCCAGCAGGCTCATCTGTCACTGGAACTGGCAGAGACAAAATTGATTTGTATCAGCTTGGCTTGGGAGAGGGGCATCTGGAGAGGACAGAGGGTGACATGCCTATGAAAAAATGCTGACCTGTGGGGACTAATTGTCGGAGAGATGCAATTAATCTGCAGGGCCACTGCTGAGCATGGAGTATTTGTTTGTAGCTCAATTTTATTGACTGGTAATAGATGTGTAATGGAATTATGCAAAGAAATTGCATTGGAACAGAACTGAGACTGCATGCATAGAGAGATGGAACGAAGTGGTAATGAACAAACAAGTGCGATGGGGTTGAATTTTGCTTGATTTCATACAAAATGAAGTCCCACAAAAAGGTACAAATGCTGACAATATCCTTAACTCTAATGTTTATCTTTGTGACATTTAGAGCGAATTTCGTTTGAATGGTTCTAAAGTTAAAATGGTGGGGCGGCATGGTGGCGCAGTGGTTAGCACGTCCGCCTCACTGCAAGAAGGCCTGGGTTTGATTCCTGGGCTCGGGTGTTTCTGTGTGGAGTTTGCATGTTCTCTCTGTGCTTGCGTGGGTTTCCTCCAGGTACTCCGCTCTCCTCCCACAGTCCTAAAACATGCACAATAGGTTAACTGGCTGTTCCAGATCGCCCCAGGTATGAATGTGAGTGTGAATGGTTGCATCTGTATGTTGGCTTTGCAATGGTCTGTCATGCTGTTCAGGGTGTACCCCACCTTCGCCCCTGTTGAGATGGGTACCAGCCTCCCCGTGACCCTAATTAGGATCAAGTGGCTTAGAAAATAAACAAATGGATCAGGGCATAGTTTAAAACCAAGAACCTGGTGCATTCGCAGTGGTGGCTTGGGAGAGGGGCATCTGGAGAGGTGTGGTCCAGAGCGTCTGCTAAATGATGTAAATGCAAATTAATTAAAATGATTCAGTGAAGGCCTGGTCTGATTTTGCAAAGAAGAATAAAATATATAGTAAAAAATATAAAGAATAAATTAAAAAACATCAGCCCTACAGCTGGAATTGCAAGATGATTCTATCATTGGTAGGGTGATTACTTTGTAACTAATAAATGTCTGGGCTTTTTTTTTTATTCATATAAAAAATTTAGGGAATTCCTAGAAGTAGAACTCCTGATAGATGTCTTTATGGGTAGGTGTCCGTGGCTGGTGTTATAAGAGTAGTGCTGTTCCTTTAACGGCTGAATCAACTTTAGCCCTTCAAGAAATAAACAAAAATAAACAAACAAGCAAGCAAGCAAGCAAGCAAATAAATAAATAAACAAATCAATCAATCAATCAATCAATCAATCAATCTCCCCTGTTTTCCCCGACTCCATCTGAAGCGAAAGCAGGAAAGGATAACACTAAGTTTTCTCTTCTTGCAGCAGCTGATTTCCACCTTCATTTGTCTTGTTGGTCTAATTATTCGTTAAACGAGTTCATGTTCCGTGCTCCTGTTAATGTTTGGTGTTGTTTTGCTCGGTGAAGGTTTGTTTGCCTACCTGAGTTAGATTGTGTTTTTTATTCTACATAATTTTGAGTGGTGGTGAATGAGCCTCTGTTTTCTGGGTTGTAGTTAAGTTATTAATAAATCTGTTTGTTTTATTGGTGACATAGCAGCCTTATTGACTTTCCTAACCCTATCCCTAACCCTTACCAGAAATGTTAGGATTATTGTGTAAACCAAAGGGTAAAGTTCCAAAAGAAATGACCATTCAAACTCGAGACTTCCTGGTGTTGAAAATTACACTTGAGCTAATATTTGTGTAAAGCACTGTATATTTATGCTAATGATTCATGATCATTGTTTGTGTTATTCCAGCCCTGCTGTATGCCACCATTTTTGGAAATGTGACCACTATCTTCCAGCAGATGTATGCTAACACTAATCGCTATCATGAGATGCTGAACAGTGTGAGAGATTTCCTGAAGCTCTATCAAGTCCCTAAGGGACTTAGTGAGAGAGTCATGGACTACATTGTCTCCACTTGGTCCATGTCCAGGGGAATCGACACTGACAAGGTACCTGGCGCCAAGTGCTGTCAAGAGACTATAATTCGCATGCAAGGAGCTTGTTTTCATCACTTACTCTAACTATCACTTGGGCTCATTTGTTATCTCGTTGCAATAACATCCGCAGCAAAGTGACAAATGTGCTTTACATGTTCAAGGTCACACTTAAAATGTTATGTTAAACTTTCTGAAAATCACAGTGTGCAAAAAAATCTGGCGTGTGTTCAGATGTCCTTTTAGGAAGTCCTTCATTCTAGCAAAAGGATTACAAGCCGAGTCTTACTTAAGTCCTCTTCATTATTCTTAGTTATCTGATTTCAAAAGAATGGAAACAAAAAGAAACGATCATTCTCGACACTGTGGGGATAAAAGATTGGCTCTTTTCTCTGTTTTCCTTCAGGTGTTACAGATCTGCCCAAAGGATATGCGAGCAGATATTTGTGTTCATCTCAACAGGAAGGTGTTCAAAGAGCATCCTGCATTCCGTTTGGCTAGTGATGGGTGTTTGAGGGCCCTTGCCATGGAGTTTCAGACCATTCACAGTGCTCCAGGGGACCTCATCTACCATGCAGGCGAAAGTGTGGACAGCCTCTGCTTTGTGGTGTCAGGATCCCTAGAGGTCATTCAAGATGATGAGGTGGTTGCCATATTGGGTAAGTGTATCTGAAGTGTTCCTCATACGACATAATTTCACTTGAAAGTCTACGTGTTTAAAAAAAACCCAGTATGTTTAAAAGGCAGGTATTTAAGATTGTTAAGACTATTTAAGTCACGCTGGTGTAGTGTTTCTGCGTGCCTTTAGATGTGAGTGTGAATGGTTTTCTGTGTTGCCCTGTGGTAGACTGCCCAGTTGTTCAGGGTGTACCCTTCCTTCACCCAGATTCACCTGAGAGAGGCTCCAGCCTTCCCAGGACCCTATTAGGATTAAACAGTTCGGCAAATGAATGAATGAATAAATATTGTTCTTTTGAATCAGTTAATTATTCTCAGTCATGTTTAAGTGGACCTAAATGGTAATGACCTAAGTGGACATCAGTGTCACTTGAATTTAATTGAAAATTAATTATAAATAACCCTGAGTTTACACTGGGGCATGATGTCCGCGATCTTCGCGATTCAAAATAGTGTGGAGCATGATTGGGGTATAAAAAAACATTGGGAGTGTTCCCCACTCCCAGTGTTCCCCAGTCTCTATGTTCCACTGCCCTTATTAAATTAATGGATCTTCAAAGGAACAATTTATGGAATATTCATTATTTCACATTTTCAATGTTAACAGGGTTAGGGTTAAGGAACATAGGTACTGGGGAACATAGGCATTGGGGAACTTAGGTACGGGGTCAGCCGTAGCCTAATGAAGCAGTCATGGCCTAATGGCGAAAGAAGCGGCATTTGGACCGAAAGTCGCTGGTTTGATTCCAGAACCAGCAGGAAAAATGTGTGGTGGTGGGTGAGTGAGCTGCACCTTCCCTTTCTTCAGCTTCATGGCTGAAGTGCCCTTGAGTAAGGCACCTAACCCCCAACTGCTTTCCGGGCATCCCCAATGTATGTGGCAACCTACTGCTCCGAGTGTGCTCACTGATTACGTGTGTGCTCACTTTGGATGGGTTAAATACAGAGGCAATAATTTTCCTTGCGGGGTTTAATGCAGCATAGCAAATTCAAAATTCAAATACTGGGGAACACAGACATGGCCCCTATAAAAGAGGCAGGGTGCATCCAAGAGATGAAACTTAAAGGAATCGTGTTTCCAAGTTCATCAAGATCCCCTACGATGGCGCATGAAGGTCTGTTATGCTCTGTTAAGGTCTGTCAGGCTCTACTGCACTCTACAATGATTCCCACATTCTATTACGGTTGGCGTCAAATCATAATACATTGTAATATGGGGCAGCCGTGGCCTAATTGCTTGTGAAGCGGGTTTGGGACCAAAACGTTGCCGGTCAGATTCCCGAACCAGCAGAAAAAATGTGTGGTGGTAGGGGGAGTTAGGTGCACCTTCCCTTTCTCCACCTTTATGATTAAAGTGCCCTTGAGCAAGGCACCTAACCCCCAACTGCTCTCTGGGCACCGCAGTGTGTAGGTTCACTTTGGATGGAGTAAATGCAGAAGCTAATCCTTGCGGATTTAATACAATATATCAAAATAATAATCGCAGCAAAATTTTTAGCAGTCCAAAGTTTTGCCACAATCAGAGCAATCATCATGAATCCACCAAATTCCATCAAGATCATCACGACCTCCCAAACTCATTATGATTCTCTTAAATCATGGAGATTGTGGACATCCTGCCCCAGTGTTAATCCAGGGTAATACATTACAAAAGGTTTGTTTTACATCTGTGCTATCACTTAGCTGTGAAGGATACATTCTTAAAGAGAACAAAAAGAGAATTGAAATTAAATACTAAAAATAAATCAACAAGGATTAACAACTTAGTTTCTGTACACAAACACATGAATACACAGTAACAAATTTTCTGTCACTAACATTATTAAGCATAATTGAGCAATTAACAATTATTTGCTAAACAACAATAATTGCTTTAGTAAATCCTACACAGGAACATAATATAAATAACATTTAGGCAATTCCAAAGGGCGGAGTTTCTGATGGATATTTCTATTGATATGTGTCCGAGGCTGGTATTATAAGAGTAGCGCGGCTCTTATGCGCGGCTTTAAGGACTAAATCAACTTCAGCCCTGCAGGAAATAATGAAATCACTCTTCCCTACATCTCCCGAATACGGTCTGAAGCGAAAGCATTTTTCTTGTCACTGCCTTTCACTAACTGATTTCCGTGTTCATTTGTATCACCTGTTTCGTTACATTAATTATCCATTTAACGGCTTCATGTTCCGTGCTCACGCTAATGTTCGGTGTTATTTGGCTTAGCGAACGTTTGTCAGCCTACCTGAATCACATTGTGTTTTTTTTTTTTATTCTGTGCGAATCTGAACGGTGGTGTATGAGCTTCTGATTTTTGGTTGTTTTAGTTCTATTATTTATAATATCTCTGTTTTTTTTTATTGGTGACATTGCAGGCTTATTGGGTTTTCAGTGGTGGCACAGACACGGGACAACCATCCAAGTCACATCTTTTATACTCATGCAAATATTTAGTATGTTATTTAGTATATTATGTATTACATGGAAATATAAATTAAAAAAAAGATTAAACAAGAGTTTTACCTATTTTAACCATTACAGAGGAAGGTCAGGTGAGTTCCATATACTCCACAAGCAGAGCTTTTGTGCTATGTTGTGCTATGAGTTTTACTGAGTTTTTACTCTGTGGCTTCGTACACATGAAAAACAAAATAAGTTTTTTTTAGAAAATTTTTTTTTAAACATGACAGTGATGACGCTGCCTGTTTTAAGTAAGTCTGACGAACCAGGAGTGTAAGGCACTTAAGAATTATCTACTCAGAATAATGTCTGTGAACCCCCAGACAGAGAACCAATCAGATTGCGCAGTTCCTGACTAGAATATATTCAAGGTTATATGAACTTTTATTAGTCAGTCCTATATCAAACACAATTCACGTGACTGAGTTCACCTTGTCATAAAAAAAGTTGATGATAGAGTCGTATTAAAAAACAAACAAACAAACAAATAAAAAAAACCCAGTGTCTGTTTGGACAGCGTCTGTTACAAATTGTGCTGCTTTGACCTGTGTTCTAAACATTGTCTCCTCGGCCAACCACATGAAAATTTAATTCGACACTGTTTTGGATACCTTGCTGACACAATTAATTGTCTGCAGAGTTTGTTGGACATCTTATACTGTGACAACCCATACATTCATCATACATTTTTACATTTACATTATACTTTATTATATATTCTATTATCTATACGTTATATAGCTTTTAAACACTGTTTAGTAATAAGTCTGTGATTTTGCAGAGTTTATGGTGGTTCTATTTAGTTATTTGTGATATGAGTTCTATCACACACACACACACGTAAACAATGAGCACACACTCTCGGAGCAGTGGGCTGCCACACATCAGCGTGCCTGGAGAGCAGTTGGGGGTTAGGTGCCTTGCTCAAGGGCACTTCCGCCATAAAAGTGGAGGAAAAAAAGGTGCAGCTCACTCCCCCCTACCGCAACACATTTGTTCAGGAATCGAACCAGCTGCCTTTCGGTCTCAAAGTGGCTTCTCTAACCAGGCTACAGCTGCCCCCACCAAGGCTCGTCCGGGATACACAACCATTCACACTCTCATCCACATTTAGGGTCAATTAAGAGTAGTCAGATAGCCTAATATGCATATCTTTGGGAGGAAACCAGAGTACCCAGAGCAAACCCACACAAACACAGGAAGAACATGCAAACTACATACACAATCACCTTCACCAAGCCCGAGACTCAGATCCAGGACATTTTTGTTGTGAGGTGGACGTGCTAACCACTACGCCACGATGTCACCAATGGTGAAAACTAATATCATTAAAATTTATTTAAAACTCCTTTTCATAACCTATGCATGTTTACTGTAATAGGGTATGCAATATTGAGACTTGGTGCTCTTTTCCTGGGTGGCACGGTGGCATCATGGTTATCACGTCCACCTCACAGCAAGACGGTTCTTGGTTTGAGTCCTGAGATTGGGCATTCTTGTGTGAAATTGTGACGTTTCCCTGTACTTGTTTCCTCAGGGTACTCCGGTTTCTTCCTACAGTCCAAAGACATGCACATTAGGCTAATTGGCTGTTCCAAATCACCCCTGGGTGTGAAGTGAGTTGCCCTGTGATGGTCTGGTGAGCTGTTCAGGGTGTAACTGCTTTTGCCCAGTGACGGCTGAGATAGGCTCCAGCCTCCCTGCGACCTTAATAGAGCAATAAGTAATTCGGCAAGTGAGTGCTCTTTTTTTACTGACTTGGGGTCGGAAAAGTCATAAAGTTTGGTAATAGTGTTCAGACTATCACTTTGTTCCACTATTAGTTTGTTTGTTGAGTCTAATTTTGCTCACTACACTCACTTACTCAATCTTTTGCCGAACCGATAAATCCTACTGGGCGAGAGCAGGGTTCTCCCTCAACAGCTCACCAGACCATCGGGAGGCCAACACATACACAACCATTCACTCTCACACTCCCAAGTAGGGACAATTTTGAGCAGCCAGTTAACCTAATGTGCATGTCTTTGGGAGGAAACCAGAATGCCCAGAGGAAACCCACACAAGCATGAGAAGAACATGCAAACTCCACACAGAAACGCCCAAGCTCGGGCCCCGAACCCAGGACCTTATTGCTGTGAGGTGGACGTGCTAACCACGACGCCACCGTGCCGCCCCTGCTCACTACACTTGTTTATAAAAAGAGACTCATTGATTAATCACTGCTGTGGGGATATCAACTAGTCTGAGGGACTTGTCTGAGAAAAGTACAGGTTTTCTTTTTTGCTTTTGCTTTAGTGGACCTGTTATACTTTAGTACCATGGTATCACTTTGCATTAGTCCCATTCCCAAAGTAATCACTTCCTTAGGTTTCTTTATCTGTTCAGATTAAATAACATTTAAATACAATCCTTGCTTTATTTTATAATGAATTGTACAGGAGTGCATTCGGAAGCTGTGGGTTACACATCACTGTCCAATTCTATTAAAGCTAATTTAGAATCAGACCAGCAACGAATACCTGCTCGGAGAGGCTCATTTTCAGATGGTAGAGATGCTGAAGTTGATCCCAGTGGAAAACATACTTTTACACCCTGCTCTAGATATTGCATCCTCCATCCATCATTAAGCTGTATGGAGCCTCCATACCTGCTGAGCAATCTCAGTTTCATAATCAACCACTCAGCGGCTCAGCCGAGATATATTGTGTCATAGAATACACAGATTTATGATTCTGCACATTTATTGCAGTGATTTATTTACGATGGTCAATTAAGAGTGTAGCCAAACCCCGCCCCACCCCACCCCCATTGAATTGTAGCCTAGAAGGAGTACGGTCCATTCTTTACCATGTAAATAAAAACAGACGAAAAATAGCAATGCTATTTACCCTGAATGTTTGTTTTTTACTATAAAAAGATATCTACCGGACTACTTTTTTGAATTAGTTCTTGAGTACGGAGGCACGATCGTGTACTGGTTAGCACATCTGCCTCACAGCAAGAAGCTCCGGGGTTTGAGTCCAGGGCTTGGAGTTTGGATGGTCTTCCGGGTGCTTGCATGAGTTTCCTCCACATACTCCTGTTTCCTCCCACAGCCCAAAGACATACACATTAGGGTAACTGGCTAACTGGCTCCACATACGCTAGGTAAAGGCGGGGGAACATCCTGAAGAGCTCACCAGACCATCACAGGGCCAAACTGAAAGAAACACCACTATTGTTTACTAACTCATGTGCCGAACCACTTGATTCTATTAGAGTCAGGGTGAGGCTGGCTGGGTACACCCTGAATAGCTCACCAGACCACTCCAGGTCAACACATACAACTATTCACACTCACATATACACCTAGGGGCAATTTGGAACAGCTAGTTAGTTTAATGTTCATGTCTTTGGACTGTGGGAGGAAACCAGAATACCCAGAGTTAACCCTGCATGCATGAGGGGTACATGCAAACTCAACACAGAAATGCCCTCCTCGGTACTGGGACTTGAACTCTGGTCCTCGAACCACTATACTGCTACTGTGCCACGCCAAAGACATGGACACTAGGTTAATTGGCTGTTCCAACTTGCCCCTAGGTTGTGTGTGTGTCTGCCCTTCGATAGACTGGTGAGCAGTTAAGGGTATACCCCACCTTCAGCCTGAGTCAGCTGAGATAGCCTCCAGCCTCCCTGCAGCCATAATCGGATAAAGCGTTTCGGCGAATGAATGAATGAATGAATGCTTGAGTAGTACACATTTGTTGTCAAATAGTCACATCCAGTTTTTCTGTTATACACCCGCTCTCTATTTTTTTTACTTTTTTGAATTTGATGTACTATATTAATCCTGCAAGGGAAATTTGGCTCTGTATTTAACCCATCCAGAGTGAGCACACATACATACATACACACTCATAACAGTATGCACTTCAGCCATGGAGGTGGAGGAAGGGAAGGTGCAGCTCACCAAGAAAGGAACCAACGACCTTTCGGTCCCAAACCCACTTCTCTAACCATTAGGTCACAGCGGCTCCTTCTGCTGCAATATTTAGCCGTGCTTCCTTTAGCTCTGGTCCTGACATCTTTAATGTGTAATGAAGTCTTAAAACTTCAGTAAAGAAAATGCCATGCCTTTAGATTTCTTCACGACAGAATGAGTACCCTCTGGGAATCAGGCGTCAATCACATTCACATAGTTGAATTACTAGATCCATTTGCCTTTTAATTAACTGAATATATGAGGTTAAACTCCTCAGTGGTGTTCCTTTAGGAAAGACAAAGCGCCTGCAGTAGCAGCACTGAGACTGGGCTCGATTACAGCGAATCCGCCTCGGGTGTAGAGTTTATTGATGATTATGAAGCTGAGGGTGGCCTCCTACATGAAAGTTAGGCTCCGAATGTGTCAAGATTGTAGTCAGAAAGGTAAAATAAGCGTAAGAAAACATTGAGCCACTGCTGGAATATTTTTTCCCCTTCGCCATGCTTCTTTATTCATTCAAGCATTCATACATTTGCCAAACTGCCTAATCCTAGTAGATTCGCATAAAGGCTGGTGCCTATTTCAGCTGACACTCGGCAAAGGCTTAAATATGCTTAAATATGCTTTAGCATATTATCGTCTCCAATGTAAACTGGCTGACGTAGCCGCCGATCATAGATACGTATATACAAAAGACCGGAAAAGACCCTCGCATGATGTGCCTTTGGTGGCTGCCATATTACTAAAGACTACATTCTGCCATTCTGATGGGTGTTAAATGTTGTGTGTGTGTGTTTGGGGGCGGCCTAACACACTCGGAGGGAAAGCGTTCTCCGCCCCCTCGTACTAATGAGCTCACAGACGCCCATGATTGGCTGGTGATCGCCGTGAGTGACAGGGAAGTGAGCACACGCCGTTCCTCCATCCCGTTAGAGCTCGGCCAATCAGCTCTGGACTCCCGGTCACGGATGGCTGTGGCATCAGCCTGGATTTGAACGTGTGATTTTCAGGTTGATAGTCAACTAATAGTCAGCCGTGTTTTATCATAGCCAGTTATCACCTCTACTATGACCAGCTAAGCAGCTAGCCGGACGCTCCATGAAGCAGCCAGACGATTTCATTGCAGCTGACTGGCTCCCAGGCAACCTCACAGAAACGCCCTCACTGAGCCCGGGACTCAAATCCTGGACCTTCTTGCTGTGTGATGGGCGTGCTAACCACGATACCACCGTGTCGCCCCGTGAATTTCAGAAAAAGCTGAAATACTTTCTGGTTTTGTGCTTTTTTTTAATTTTTGAGATGTAGGTTAAGATTATGCTAGAAGACGATACATGATGCATGCTGGTGACTGGCACATGGTGAGAGTGTTAATATTAATGTTCACATTGCATGCGTATGGCTGCATTTAAGCATATGCGTTTTTCCCTCTTAATGAAACAAATAGCCTTTATCACGATGGATTCAACAACTAGATGTCTTTTGTTACTGAGGGCAGCTTCAGATTCTCATTGTTCGTGTGTTTCCTGGTCTTTTGATGAATTCAATTACAGTCATACTCCAGCAGTCCTGCTGCCAGCTGCATGCACACAGGAGGCACGTTTTTCATATGCATGAGCTCTGAATCTTAATATTGTAGGCTTGTGGTGGTGGTGGTGTACCTAATTACTATGTGGACTGTTTGCAGTGTGATGAGCTCAGCAAAGCAAGAGGACGGATTATTCATTAAAGACAAATGACTTGGTCCGTATTGACTAGACACACCAATAAGACCTCTAAAATGATCGTTTTGTAAAAACCTGTATATGCAGTACTGGTGCAAAAGGCATCCTATTTTTATTTTATATTATTTTTTTGTTTTAAATTTTGTTATGGATAATTTATTTTTTTTTAATTCCCCAATATTGAGTCAGTACAGAAGCATTTTACATTTCCACAGATTTCCTTTCCAAGATATAATTTGTATTTGAAAAATGATTGTATGTCAGTAAAGAAAGCAACATATTACATCAGAGACCATTTTTAAAAGACACATAATAAAAGCTGCTAGATTTTGCATGCAAAAGATATGAAGTTAGTGCAACAGTCACAACAACTCTCTCAGGAAAAACTGAAAGCTTTTCCAGGATACTAACTAAAACATACCAGCATTTCCTCTAAAACTGCACAAACATGGGACGGTTATTTATTAGGAAAAGCGAAGGGTTGGCCCCCCGACTGGCGCATCGACAAGGTGCGCGACTATCAACCTGGAGATTGCAATTTCGAATCCGGGTCGATGCCACAGCCATCCGTGACTGGGAGTCCATGGGAGCTAATTGGCTGAGCTCTCACGGGAGAGAGGGATGGCATACACTCACTTCCCTGTCACTCACAGTGATTACCAGCCAATCATGGGCTTCTGTAAGCTCATTCAATAATTCTAAATATGCATACGCAGCAGTTCGTAAAGGGGTGGGTGGTAGCATTGCATGTCACGGAGGGGGCATGTGCATGCTTACACCCCTCCCTGGTTGGTGGTGGTTGTGTGATAGGGAAGGCAATACTTGACGCGGGGGGGGGTTGGATACGACTAAAATTAGAGGAGAAAATGGGGGAAAAAAACGAAAGTCACTGTTGACTTTTGTAGTATTTTTCTTACTCACTCTCACTCATTTACCAAACTGCTTAATCCTATTAGGATTGCAGCCAGGCTGGAGCTGATATTGAACTCGCCAGACCATCGCAGGGCCAACACACACACTCACGGCCAATTTGGAACAGCCAATTAGTCTAGTATGCATGTTTACCTATTGCATGGGCAACATGGAAATTTCATTTTACAGGAAATTGAGTGTGTTTCTCTGTCCACAGTCCACGAGTGCGCACTCGGTTCTAGCAAGTTATTACCTTTGGCGTGAGCTACAGTATATATTGTTCGTGTTATTATTATAAGACTTTTGAGAGCTTACAGAAATTGTACCACAGTAAAGTAATATCACAATTGTCATTACATTTAAATAGACAGGAAGTTTCCAATAGGTCTAACGCCGAGATCTAATTAAATAATTAGAAGTTCAACTTCATTTTCAAATTGGACAGAGCATGCGTGTGTCCGAAGACTCGGAAGAGGTAAGTTTTTAAATTCGAATTTCTCCACTGACGACATAGTAACTAATTAAGTATTAGTGTAAACACGTCATTCAAGTAACGTAACGTGAAGTTAAGCCCTTTTATACAACAACAAGGATCTGACGTTATATATATCAGTTGGTGCCACGTGAAAGGTCAGTGAACGCAAAAAAAAGTCATTTTATACCTTGGGAGGAAACCGGAGTACCCGGAGAAAACCAACGCAAGCACAGGGAGAACATGCAAACTCCAAACAGAAATGCCCTCGCCCGGGATTCAAAGCCAGGACCATCTTGTTGTGAGGCAGATGTGCAAACCACTAAACCACCATACCGCCCCTGTATTTTTGTTTAAAGTTAAAATTTTGATATATATTATTTGTATGGGCTTAATACTTGTGTACATACGTACGAGACACAGGAACAGATATGGCTGCAAATGCAGATTCAGTTTTCATGTGCAACCGGCAGACAGGTACAAAACCATAAAGCAGAGACCTGATCAAAACCGGTCAAAATCTGCTGAACTCAGAGTCTTGGCAAGTTCAGACTCGGGTGCAGTGTAAGATGTGAGGCAGGCGTGTGTGTGATTTGAAGCGACCTTGAGCACGCTGTTGGGATTCGTAGTTCATGGCAGCCATCTTGAAATGTTATGGTGAATTCTGGGAAACAGTGGACTTTTTGGTACATTTTAGTCTCGCATAAGACACTCATGGTGAAAATTCAAAGGGAAAGATAAGGAGGCGGCTTAATACATTTATCTTCATGTTTAGTTACATTTTTCTGTTACACGGGTTAACGTGTACATTTAGGCCCCACCTGTTCTTCATGCAGGAATAATGCTTTCATAAAAGCTGATCTAATCCCATTTTTATTACATTCTCCATACTCATTACATAGGGTGTAATATAATATTGATCTCAAACAGCGCTGTACAGAATGACCTGTCGAACATAATCTTTAACATTAATATGTACATACAGCCAATTGTTTTCTACTAAGATTGCATCCCCTCAGGATAGTATTAATAGGACATGCACATAAACACAAAACATTAACATGGTAGGTGGTAGGTGGTAGGTTCTAGTCTCTGGTTTCGGGTGTTTCCATGTGGAGTTTGCATGTTTTCCCTGTGCTTGCGTGGGTTTCCTCCAGGTACCATGGTTTCCTCCCACATTCCAAAGACATGCACATTAGGCGGTTCCAAATTGCCCCAAGGTGTGAGTGTAAGTAGGAAAGGTTGTGTGTTCATGTTGTGCCCCACTTTCCCCCAGTGTTGGCTGAGATAGGCTCCAACCTCCCTGCGACCCTAATAGTATCAATCGGTTTGGGAAATGGCAAAAATGGTCAAACAGAAAACAATTAGGGGCCAAGGGTGAGGTAGAGTTCGCTGAATAGTCCCTGAGATAGAGAGTCGATTTCTTGAGTTTATTTTTACATTGCTGTGGACTCCTTCGTCACATGGTCCGAGAAGAATCATCTGCAGCTTATTGTGACAAAGACCAAGAAACTGATTGTGGATTTTGGGAGATACAAAACACCAGTGACCCCTGTTTCCATTCAGGGCATCAATGTGGAAATGATGGAGGATTACAAATACCTTGAAGTTCATATTGATAATAAACAGGACTGGGTTAAGAACACTACAAGTTCTTGCTTTACAAGAAGGGCCAGAGCCGTCTCTATTTTTTGAAGCGGCTAAGGTTGTATAACATCTGCCGAACACTGCTCAGGATGTTTTATGAGTCTGTTGTGGCCAGCGATATTCTCTATGCTGGGGCAGCAGGCTGCGGGTTGCAGATGCAAACAGACTGAACAAACTGATCTGCAAGTCCAGTAACGTTGCGGGGATGGAGCTGTGTCGGAGAGGAGAATGCTGTCCAAAATAAGGACGATACTGAACAATACCTCCCACCCGCTTCACAACACAGGAAATCATTCCTACCTGTGGCCATTAAACTACAACCCCTCCATATAGCAACAACATCCACTGTTATACATTTGCATTTTGCGCTACATTTACATTTTACTGTTTATCATATTGATAATACTGTACAGGGCAGTGGTGGCCTGGTGGTAAGGTGCTGGATTATGGATCCCAAGGTCGGGGGTTCAAGCCCCACTATCAACGGGTTGTCACTGCTGTCCCCCCAGCGCAGCTAACTGGGTTATCAAAGGCCGGCCATGTCTTTTACTGTCTATGGTGAGAGGCATGTAAAAGAGCCATTTTCAAACACTGCCAGAGATGTGTGTGACGGTAAATCCAAAATGGCTTACGCAGCTAACGTTTTGCCAACTCGGCTTTCCTGTCGTCAATTGGCTTAGGAACAAAAAGAAATGTTCTTTGTTATTTCTGCGCTTGTTGTTTGTGCAGCTCACCACTGGCCAGTAATGTGTTACACTTCACGGGTCAATGACGTAGCCCTGCCAATCCAATGAATTTGCGTCACTACCAGGCTGAAACAACCAATCAGAACTCTGAGCATGCCAATAGTTGTAACACTCGTGCACTTTGAAAACGGGATAGGACTGATGTTGCCGGAAGGAACCGTTAATGTTATATGTTATCGTTTCAACTAGCTAGTAACACCAAAGGTACCCTTTAAAGTAGGATAATGATGACGTCATCTCCTCCCAGTGACCATGAGAATCTGTGAGTGTCCGTTGTGTCGATTCAAGCAGTATTCTTTCATTGTTTTATAATTCCCAGATAGAGAACCAATCAGATCACACCATTCCTATTTATTAATGAAGGTTATGAAGGAAGTATACATAATACAGATTTTCAGCCTGTTGTTACTTGTCAGGGTGGCATGGTGGCATAGGGCTCAGCACGTCCATCAAGAAGGTCCCGGGCTCGGGAGTTTCTTTGTGGAGTTTGCATGTTCAGGGTGAGATACCACGGCCCTAGGATCAAGTGGCCCGGCAAATGAGTGAGAGTGTATAAACAGTAGCAATGCTTCTTTCAGTGCTAGCACGAAAGAGTTATTTGAACAAGTGCTAAGCTGACATTTAACACTCATTTGCGTTTGTAAGAATCTTTGAAACATTCGCACAGACGTATGAATGAGGCCAACTCAGGAATTTCTTTCCTTTCTCTTGTCCTTCCTCAGGAAAGGGTGATGTGTTTGGAGATGTGTTCTGGAAGGAACTGAACTTAGCGCAGGCCTGCGCCAACGTCCGCGCACTAACCTACTGCGATCTTCATGTCATCAAACGGGATGCCTTACAGAAAGTCTTGGAGTTCTACACAGCCTTCTCGAATCACTTCTCACGCAACCTGGTGCTCACCTACAATCTGAGGAAGAGAGTGAGTGACCATTACACCGTTCGTTAATACCAGCCTTTCTTCATTAACAGAAATCAGAGCCACTTCTCACACTTCTCATTTTTTCTGCTTCACAATCCTTCATATGGCCTACAGGCTCCTTGAAATCTCACATGAAACAGCCCTGCAGTGGGTGGTATAGCATTCCATCATTGTATAAATCATGTAGCCTGGCCATTGTTCACTCCGGAGATGGATCTAGAATTCAATTAGCTAATCTGTTGCAGGATTTTGCAGAGAACTTATTAGTCGCAGCAAAATACTTGACGTTCCATTATAATATTGACGTACTGTAAATATTCTCTGGTCAGTAAAATCATTGGCTTTTGTTTCACTGCTAGACTGGCTGCACCCAGCACAGGCATGTGGCTTACTGGCTACGACTAAATTGAAATTCATATCTCTCTCTCTCTCTCTCTCTCTCTCTCTCTCTGTGTCTCTCTTTGTCTATGTAAGCATCTTCTGCCACAGAGCTGTAAGATCCATACTTTCTGTGCGGGGAAGAAAGGGAAAGAACTTTTACGCAGCCTGCGGTGATAGCTATAAAGCCTCTGTAATGCATCTCCCTCTGGAATTCTGGGTGTTTTTTTTTTTTTTTTTTTATGACAACCACTGCAGTGTGTTGAACTCACTTTTTGGACGAATATGAAAGACTAAACAGCTATGCAGAACTTTTTTTTTTCAATTAATTTCAAACATCATTGAAATGATCTGTAAAGTTATACGAATTTAGGGTGTTCTGACCATCAGCAGTAAAATTTTCAGGGGTTTCGAGCTGTGTTGGCTTTCAACAGCTCCCTTTTAGGATCTTAAAGCAAGGTCTCAAAAGTCTCACCAAGATGGTCACCACCGATCTACTCTTTATTTATTTATTTATTTATTTATTTTTAGATCACTGATTGAAACAGGTGGAAGGTGTGGCTACTGCTTTGGTTGAAGTAAAAACACCCACACCGGCCTTCTGCAGATAAGATTGAGCATCCCTGCGTTAGGCTAACTGGCTGTTCCAAATTACCCCTACGTGTGTATGTGAGTGTGAATGGCTGTGTGTATGCGTTGCCCTGCGTTGGTCTATCAAGCTGTCCAGAGTGTACCGCACCTTTGCCCAGTGTTGGCTGACACAGGCTTCAGCCTCCCCATGAGCATAAAAGTAGGATTAAAGGGGGAATTAGAGGAAATGTCAGCATGACCTGCAGTTGTTTGGGTAAAAACGTTTCATTGTCGATGCAATATTTAATTTTTACAATCTTCAGATTCTCATGAAGGGTTCCAATACTTCCAAACTCGGAGAAGTGTGGAAGAATAAAATCTGTAAAGTTTAACTGATAGTATTAAAGTTGCATTCAGAGTTAGCATTCAATAGTTTCTATCGTGTAGAATTCCAAAATAATTTACATACAATAATATAAAGTGACACTCTGCTGAGACGGCGTGTTTGCCTCTCAAGGGCATTTTCATTCAGATCTTAATTGCTTTTACAGCTGCTCATCAGTCAGATCCCGACAGGCCCTCGTACCTGTATTCAGATGAATAATCACCGTTCTGATCCTTGAACGGTGCTAGGATTTTTCTTTTTAAATTTGTATTTTGTGGATTTTAAGATAAAGATAATCTCACTTCTCTTTTCAGTAGGTAATAATCTTTGCCATTAGAGTAATAGCCTTATTTGTTTATATAAGAAAATCCCCTATAAGCCTCTTAGCAGAGATGCAATGACATTATCCTCTGTGCTTTTTAAGAAGATAATCATATTAAATAGGGTAGGTATACTTACACCAAAGTCTTAGCGTTACATGTAAAGAGTTACGAAGAGAGAAATGATGGGTCACCAACAGCATTTTGTGTATCTGATATAAAGTATGTCATTTACCATGTGTATATCCTTTGTGGAGCCTCCGCAGGGAGTCTGTGATGCTCTGCGTAGATTCAGACAGGGTTCAGGACAATCCACAGAATTAACAAAATGTACCGCGGAACTTCTACGGAGCTTCCTCGGAGGAATTGAAGCGTCTTCGCAGAGGATTAAAACAGGATCCACAGATAACGATCAAATCAAACATGGGTAGCTTGATGTACAGATTCATAGCTAGCAGTCCAGGGTGGAAACATGATGTCGCGATGTAATTTTTTTTCGCGAAACCGAATAACTTTGGAAATGAAAATATTACTCGCTCACTCACTCGTTTGCCAAACTGCTTAATCCTACTTGGGTTGTGAGAAGGCTGGAACCTATCCCACCCAACACTGGGTGAAGACGACTTACACCCTGAACAGCTCGCCAGACCATCACAGGGCAACACTCACGCCGGTGAATTTGGAACTTGCAGTCAGACAAATGTTCATGTCTTTGGACTATGGGAGGAAAGCGGAGTACCCGGAGGAAACCACGCAAGCCTGTAGAGAACATGCCACACACATGAAACAAGGATCTTCTTGCTGTGAGGCAGATGGGCTAACCACTACACCACCGTGCTGCCCAAAAGAAAATCTGTATTGCGTGTGTCTCTGGCCCACTATTATTATGGGGTTTAACCGCTGGAACCACGGAGGCTCCACAGAGCATCAAGAAAACAAGAAAAAACCTTGTGTTAGCTTGCATAGCACAGTACAGCACTCAGTAGGTGTAGATAGATAACTTTGTGGGAAAGACAAAAAAATTGTATGTTGCGTTTATTCATAAGAAAGGGGGGCAGTCGTGACCTAATGGTTAGAGAAGTGGCCTTGGGACCTAAAGGTCACCGGTTCGATTCCTGAACCAGCAGGAAAAATGTGTAGTGGCAGGGCGGAGTGAGCTGCACCTTCCCTTCCTCCAGATTCATTGTTGAGGTGCCCTTGAGCAAGGCACCTAACCCCACTGCACCGAGTGTGTGCTCACTGTTTACATTTATGTGTGTGTGTGTGTGTGTGTGTGTGTGTGTGTGTGTGTGTGTGTGTGTGTGTTCACTTTGGATGGGTTAAATGCGGAGGCAGTAATTTCCCTTGTGGGATTAATAAAGTAAGAGAATGAGTCTTAATAAGCATTATAAAATAATTGATATCAGGAACTAAAGCTAGTATCTCACGGGTGGCGAATGCTGATGAACATTACGGTTTTTGGATTCACCAACCTTTCTGACGAATGTTGGTGAAAATTAGAGTTCGCCTCTGTCATTAGTGACATTTAATGACAACCAGCAACAGCGACTATGCGCCACTCTTTTGTGTTTGGAAACATTTTGGACCTCTTACCACTTTACTTGTAGTAAAATACCAGGTGAATGTCAGGCGCAACTTGTAACTGAACCATCCTCACCCCTATTGATGGACCCAACCATATAAAAATGGGTGAGCAAACCCTCTCTGGCATTGTGCATATTACTTGGCAAACCAAAAAATAACTTCAGTGATACGTGTTATAAACCGTTTGCAAAAGTTTAAGAAAAAAAAAATTAGTAAGAAAAACTGTTTTGCAACCTTTGATGAAAAAATTCACTATGTTCGTTAGCATTGACCGGTCCGTCAGATACTAGCTGAATTTGTTTCCCAGACGCTCCATAAAATGAAATTCAGTCACCAAGAGATAAAACCTATGATGTGTAGTTTCTAATATTTTTTTTTATATATGAGAGGAATAAAAGTGTCTGAGGGAGGCTGTTATAGGAAAACCATCAAGTTTACACACTGACATGCTTGAGGCTGCGCAGCTGGTTTATGAAGTGTGTAATGAGACTTTTTCATTCCGTGTTAAATTCTACTTCCATGATAGCCAATTACCCCCCCCCCCCCTCTCGTTCCCTGCCTTGCTTTCTCCCCTCTCTTTTGGGTGCTCCTATCCTTTTTCACTTCCATCTTCACCCACCATGTCAACCCGCTTGCGTCTTTATTATTGATCTGTGGTGAAGACTGCAGAGCGTCGGTCAGCGTGTGTGAGTGCTCTAATGTGTTCAGACAGCACAGTGTGAAGTGTGTGTGACCCTGACTGTCCTGCATAAAGGCTAAATAATATATAGCTCTGTCTTTACTGAGTCCACAACACCTGCTCTCCCTCGACTACCTCAGCAATCTGCAATTTATTTAACTGTTAACAGGCTAATGATGCGATTTAAAAACTGCAGAACTAAAAAAAATGTAGAAGGTAGACAAAACTGACACTAATTTGTCTGACTGATTTTTTAATTAATTGCTGATTTATGAATTAATTAAGTCAGAACTTCTTAGTCTTACTAGGGTCACAGAAGGCTGAAGCCTATCTCAGCCAACTGGGGGCTACGGTGGGATACACCCTGAAAAACTTATCTGTCCATTACAGGGCCAACACACACACACACACACACACACACACACACACACACACACACACACACACACACACACACACAC
>JAOUQZ010000004.1:17390969-17402919 GCA_028564935.1 Neosilurus hyrtlii
GAAAAACACAAACCTACACACACACACACACACACACATTCTGAATAACACAAACCTACACACACACACACACACACACTTCATTTAAATAAACACAAAACAGACCAGTAAACAGTAAGCATCCCATTTACCACACCTTCAATTCCATAAAATTTAACTCAGGTGTTCCGCCCTACCAGCCAACCATCAAAACTGGGTCACCTTGTCCTGTTTTTCAAAGTCACAGAGGTCAATTCATCAAAAATGCCCATTAACACTCTAGAGGGTGCAGTGTTTGCCAGATAGGTTTGCAATTCATACCTGTTATATGCTTAGTGTCATGGTCTTCAAGCCTATTGAACCTGGGTCACCTTGACCTAATTTTAAGGTCACAGTGGCCATATGAAATATGCACATGGTGATACCAAGTGTGCTGTTCAACATGCGGGGGATACACCTAGTATTCTATGACAAGAACACATTTCTAGTTTAAAGTGGTGTTCTCTTTGCTATAGACTGTGTTGTATTGATTTATTTTCTGTGCACACGCAGTTCACAGGTTAGCAAAAGAAAGGAAAAGACAACAAAATACATTAGAGCGGGGTCTCGAAAAAAAAAAAACACCAACGAACTCAAGATAAACTAACAAACGCGGATAAATTTGCGTTAAACAGATATCATGATTAACTGGTTGCTGGTGGAGAGAAGCTTCCTGACCCATCCAGCATCACTGGTCAAAACTGGGATAGTTTACTGGCTGAATATGGCTCACTTGAAAGCCTACAAATCTTTAACCAGATATAAATTTCCCTCCAGATTAAAAACGAGAACGATCAGAAGGTTTGATGAATGCTAAACAAACCTCATGATACAAAAACCTAGGATTGTCATAAGTGTTCACTGCACATGCGAGGCAAGGAAAACTAAATTGAGTTTAATGTTTAAAAAAGTTAATCGTGCATGCAGACTGCTGTTACCCGCTCTCTATTACTTAAGCATTAGAAAGTACACATAACAAGAATGCACTCACCTTAAAGCATGTAAGAATCATTGGTAAAGTTCCCCAAGTTTTGTTATGGATACACTAGATAGCCACCGGACAGCATGTGAGTTAGCAAGTAGTGAAATTTAAGGCTCATTTAAGGCTGTCCACGTGAGAGTATTCTGTCAGTTTAATGTTCACGCTACCAAGGAAAATCTGTAAAAATAGAATTAAACCCAAACTTATTAAAAGTTTGTTTGTAGACTTTATGTCCTTTCCTATCAAAACATTCTATGCTTCATAAATTTTTTTTAATAAAACAATTTGAAATTAATAATAAATCTTCACATGGGGGTGGGGTGTGCTATTGTACTGCAAACAGTTGCACGTGACTCATGTGAAAGAAGCTGCAAATAGGGACATGTTTGCATTAAAATGTTTGAGTTTTGCATTGAGTAATAAATTTGAACACCATTGATGTGAATATTGTGGGGCAGTAGATGCAAGAAAACGCAAGTATCTTGCAACCAAAGGAATAAGCCTTTAAAATTAAGTAGTCATTTCTACAAAAGGGGCCACACTAGCTTCTGAGGACCAGGGTGTACCTACTTTCCCTTCAGAAAAATCTACTGACTTTCGACTAACATCTACTAAATAATTTTTAAATAAATGATTGAAAAATGTGTTTTTTTTTTTCTTGTAGTTTTGTTCAGGTACATCACCTTTATCTCTAGGCCCTGCATTTAAACAGGTGATATGTTTGATTGTTTAAATATGTTGAAGATTTCACAGGATGTACTTTTTATTTTCACATGACTGTATTAAAAAAAAAAAAAAAAAAAAACCTCCTGGAAAACACAACAAAATGTTTGAGATCAAATAACGTGGGAATGAAATCAGACAGGTTCTAATTATAAAATATAAAAGTGTTTTTGATGCAGGAATAAGTCCTACGTGAAGAAATCCAAATCAGCAGTAGGTCTAAGAAAGGAAAAGGTGTAGCTATGAGGATAAGGTTGTTTACACTCATGTTTAGACTCAGTGAAGGATTATGAGAGTTTAAGGCATCTGATTAATTATGCACATGTAATAAAATGTGTTGGTTTGGCTACACATGCTGCTTTTCAGTCAGATCAACAACCGCATCAAATTTGGTCACTTCACTCACTGGGTTACTCTGAGTGACATCTTAGAACTACATAAGGTCAGTGTGAATGTTTCTTCAGGACTAACACTGTGACAAGAGGGTAATATTTCAAGAGCTTTTCATAACAACATACCCATACCTGTTTCTGTCGCAGAAGCACCAATCGCCTGCCACATTTCAACTGAATCCTTAACCCGTTGATCAGCGCTGCCTTCTGTAGAAATGGAGGAAGCTCAAGACACGCAGGAACTAATTTACCAAGCTGTGTCATCTTGATGAACTAAAATTCACAGCAAACCAAAGCGAGGATGGACAGCAAGGGTTTCCCAAAGGTCCAGATCACCTGGCTAAAACCTGGACCCAGTTTGGACCCCTATATCCAGCCATCTGTAGATCCCTCCTCTTTAAAAATACACATCTGTTATGGTTAATCATGCTATGCTGTGTGTGACTGTATATTCTTTTACACTGTAGTGATACTTGGTTAAACAGATAATGCTTCAAATCCTGTCAGAGATATTCATTAGTTCTGATCGTGTGAGTGAATTTAGAGATGAGAAATGTTTTTTTTAAAAGTGCACAGGTTCCAGGCAATGCCCTGTGACCCAAAACAGATATGGTGCCTTGTATTCAGCCCCCTTTTCAACTTTTCCACGTTTCTTATAAAATGGACTGCTGAATATTGTATTATAGTAGTACCCCCCTCCCCCAAATAAATAAAAATAAAAAAATAGAAGCTCATACACTATAGCTCACACTTGCACAGAATAAAACACAAACAGCTTAACGCATGTAAGCAGACACACTTGCAGGTACATAGATGTTCGCTGAGCATATCCCGAAATCAATTGCTGAAGCTTGACTGAACAGGAACTTGTTAAACGAATAAATAAACTAACCAGACAGGCGATACAAATGAATGCGGAAATCAAAAAGGCAGTGTAACGCAAACAAAGGCAACACCTATCAGTGGGAGTTCTGATTTAAGGCAGTGCATAAATCTATATATTATGACACCCCCCCCCCTATTCATGTAGATCTATAACTGTGGCACTCCTCAGTGCAGCCACATAAACATGATTGGGATTGTTGTCCCTACCTGAGTTGATGACAATGGGCATAATGACGACGGGCAGCAACAAAAAAAAAAAAGAAATAGAGACTCATACATCACCACTCGAACAGAATGAAAAAAAAAATTATAATAAATCACACAATCTAACCCAGATAGGCAAACAGACCTTCTCTGTGCAAAGCACAAAGCATGAATGGTAACACGGAACATGAACTTGTTTAACGGGACATTAAACTAATAAGAAAGGCGATACGAATAAAGGCACAAATCAGCAAGTGAAATTCAGTGAAAAGAAAACCCGGTGTTAACCTTTCTATCTTTTGCTCCAGAGCAGAGTGGGGAAATGCTCGGGGAATGGGGAGCTCCGCTTTTAGACAGTGCCCAAATCTATGTATTATATAATTTCAAATACTATCATTAAAATCCCCCAGTGCGGCTAACTGGGTTATCAAAGGCCGGCCATGTCTCTCACTGTCTATGGTGAGAGGCATGTAAAAGAACCATTGCTGATTTTTGTCAAGAGGAGGCTGCATAGCCATCAGCATGTTTCTGCCCTGTGGATGGCCTGGTGAGCTGTCCGTGGTGTACTCTGCCCTCGCCTGCAGTAGGCTGAGATGGGCGCCCACGACCCTAATTAGGATTAAGCGGTTCAGAAAATGACATGACATGACTATCATTAAAATGTGGAAAAATTCAACGGAGATGAATACTTGTACAAGATACCTTATAGTACTAAAAATTAAGTAAGTAAGTAAGTAAGTTAATTAATTAATTAAAAAAAAAAACTTTACAAATGAAAACAAAACACACAAAACATGTTCTCCATTCAACAAAATCGATTTACAGGCATCAATGAGTGACATTTTATTGCATGGCACAACATGCAGCAGTATTTAATGGCTCCGGTTCTAAAGCCTGGACTTAGCCAGAAATCCTTGATTTACAAAACGGAGCTTGCACAGTTTGAAAGACATGAAATTAACTTACTTATGAAATCACTTTCTTTTTTGAATTGTGTTTATGTTTATACTGTCTTTTATCATTACTTTTAGCAACAATGACAACAGAACCAACTGTTTATTCCCTTTTCTCTCGACAGACTTTACATACATGTACATACAAGTTCCATCAAATAAACAAGGTAACACTTTATATTAAGCTGTCCTATCTGTCCTTTGTAAGATTATAACAAATAGATCAAAAAGTAAAACTTCACAAAATCAGAAAAGTAATGTAACTCCATACAAAATAAGTTCATATTTATAAAAGTGTTGAAACCAAAGATAATTTCAGAACATATCCTGACCAATAATCATTTGCATAGCAAAATCAAACTAATTATCTAATAAATTACAGTACCACTTAATATAAAGTGTAACCGGAAATCTAATTAAGCCTGCAGGTAAACAGAAAAAAAGCATGTCTGAGTCAGATGCTCTGTTACTTTATTTGATTACTGATGTAACGATGGGGCATGTTAATGGACTGTTATTTCTCAGAACCTGTGTACAGGTCATTCTGCTCGCACCCCATCAACTGTGAGTATATAATTACCCTGCAAAGCACGGTACATGACGCAAAAGAGTGAGCTGCCCAAAAGCATCACAAATTACAGTGCAAGCATCACATTACACACAATATCCTCCGGAATCAATAAAGTATTCTAATATTATACTGTGTATACACAACATAATAGCCCACATGATTCACCACTTCAAAGCTTGATAATTCATCGGAACATATTTTAAAGTTAAACTGTGTTGAGATGTAACTGTGTTCATTTCATGCCAGACAGAAGTTGCCAGAAAATGTCGTAACCCTTGGTACCTTACTGTACTTTGGGCTTTAATGACACATTCATAAGCATTGCATGAATCTTTTTTTCTCTTTTTTAAATAAAACAATGCTGAATGCCTTATGCAGGTCTCATGTCAGAATTGATGACATGCTTTAAGAGTTGTCATGTGGCCATTAAAGATTTTTTGCGGCTCTCTCTTTTTTTAACGCCACAAATTATGGTGGCGCAGTGGTTAGCACATCCGCCTCACAGCAAGAAGGCCTGGGTTCGATTCCTGGGCTTGGCTGTTTCGGTATGGAGTTTGCATGTTCTCCCCAGGCTTGCGTGGGTTTCCCAAATTTTCATAAAACCTGTCAGGCGGTATGGTGGGGAACTGGTTAGAGCAAGAAAGTCCTGGGCTCAGCAAGGGTGACTCTGTGTAGAGTTTGCATGTGCTCTGCATGCTTGCATGGGTTTCCTCTGGGTTCTCTGGTCTCCCCACACAGTCTAAAGACATTAACATTAGGCTAATTGGCTGTTCCAAATTGCTCCTAAGTGTGAATGGTTTTGTGTGTGTGTGTGTGTGTGTGTGTGTGTGCACATGTTTGTATTGGCCCTGCGATGGATTGGGGAGCCACTCAGGGTTTAACCTCGCCTCAGCTAAGGAACACACTTTTGCACACTCTCGAGAGTGAAACGGACTCTGCGTTGCAGGGTTTTCAAACAGGCTAAAGCAAACTGTTAGATGGATTTTTGCAGGTTGCGGTTTCCAAAATGTAAGTAAAAACCACCTGATAATGAAAATATACACATACTTTGTTCGTGTGAGTTTGGAAGGCGTTCCTTTCATTTCACTTTAAGAAACAGAAGAGGGCATACTAATTTAAGAGAAATAAAAAGGAGACATTTACTAATATCATCACAGCCACTGCAGGGGGGTCATTGACATTTGTGTGATGAAATAAACTAATATTTTCAAAAAGCTATTTTGTCTGATTTCATTTTATGTCCAAGACATAACACCGTATTTCATGTTTTTTTTGTTTTGTTTTTTAATAATGCCTGGTAAGTGAATGGGCCAGTTTAATGAAAGAGATCGATTTACTGGATACATTGGACCTGATCCTCAGCACAGAACCAGCAGGCTATAGGGAATCCAAACAGCCCAGAGAAGGAGGTGGTTCAGAGCAGAAAGAGTGATGTGATTTTCCACTCCTTCCTGCAGTGGTATCTGTGGTTGAATTATGTTGCAGTGAGTTTCTGCTGGATGAGTTTGTACTTATGGAGCTCGTCCTCGGACACAGATGGCTGGAGGACGGCCAGCGCCTGGCTGAAGTCCTCGGCACACAGCGTGAGCGCAGTGTCCTCTGACTCCAGACCTGTGAGACGACGAGAGGGAAGGAATAAGAAGAGACGAGAAGAAAGAGCAAGCAGAAAAGTGAGGACTAAACGGACAAAGAGCTGAGAAAAAACAGAATGACTTACTGCCTTCAACAGCCTACTACTATTATATATATATATCTATATAGTATTTTCCATAAACCTGAGCACCTGAGTGGTTTTGAATGGTTCTAATCTCTCAATACAGTACAAACCGGTTAACGGGTATCTGTGGAGAATCAGTGTTACTAGCGCTTTAAAACGATCACGAATAGCATCAGCACTTCCTTCCGCCAACGTCAGTCCACGGCCGAGTTTAAAGTAGATGATCAGTTCAGATCAGTAACCCAGAGCCTTTAAAAACTATTAAAGGGCTCCTGAGTGGTGCATCGACAAGGTGTGGGACTATCAACCCATATATATAACTATGCTTATAGAATTGCTTTAAAAAAATTTTACCTGCACACACTGAACCGTCTTCGCTGCCTGAAATGAATCTCAACTGTTAAAAATCAATTATCAACACGGAACCTTCAGTGATGTGTGAAATCTTCCTCTTAATAGCAGACATCATGGCGTCAGAGCAGAGTGCATACAGATCGGCTCCCGTCAGCTGAGGCGGACATCGCTCCACTATTTCTGACAAGCTGACATCAGGATCCACCTTAAACCTGAGAACAGACACACAGACCGCTCTCACAAACATGTCCAAGGATATATACGGATTACATATTATGAACATATATTCCTAAATCTGCCAAAAATTTCAAGGGGAATCAGGCGTTATTATATATTCTAAATAAATAAATAAATAAATAAAATTTTATGCATAGGCCGTAGATCAGCAAGGTTAAAGGGAAAGAAGTAGCTTAATTATTTCCCCCTCCCCTAATTTCATCATAGCCAATTCCCTATCATATGACACCACCAATCAGGGAGAGCGATAGCAAGCACTTGTCTCCTCCGCATGATGCCTGCATCCTGCATCCTTTGAAGAGGTAGACTCACATACAGCCATTAAATTTACAATTCTGTAAAAAAGTATAAAAAAAATAAATAAAATTGCTCCTTATCCAGACCGGTTTACATTTTTATTCTATTCATACAACTGAGCAGTTGGGCTCAAGGGCCCAACAGAGGCAGCTTAGAACCAACCCAACCTTTTTATCAATAACCCAGAGCCTGGGGATACGAAACTTGGCGAAGTGGGTACTGATGCTAGTTAATAAATAAAAATGTCATCAGTGGCAAATCACTCTGCTATAAGAAGAAGAAAAAAACTTTTCGGAACCTGCTTCGGGTTGCTAACCTTACCCTTATTTATACAGATCCAAAATCAAGCTCCTGCCCATTTTTAAACATGAACAAACAAAGAATGACTCACTTTCGTAATATTGCCTTCAGCACTTGTAGCTGTGATTCCTTGTCTTCATTAATGCCAACATACACTAATTTATCAAATCTGTAAGAGAAACATAAAGTATAAAGCACAGGCCCAGGATGTGATCACAAATCAAAAAGATGACAGCATGTACGGATGCTTGGTCAGTGTTTACCTGCCCGGCCTGAGCAGAGACTGGTCGAGTAAGTCTGGCCGGTTGGTTGCTCCAATCACAAAGACATCACTAGATGAATGCAGGCCATCGAGCTCAGCTAAGAGCTGTGACACGACCCTACCAGCAGAACAGACAGTCAAAACCCGTAACGTCGTTCCAGTCCTCTGGGGATACGTGTCAACTCGGATACTTTTCATAGAAATCTCATTATTTTCTACAGCGTTGGAGCCATCATGTAAATCATGTCCATGACCTTTCGAGTAAAGTTAAATGAAGCGTTAAATCCTGAACCAGATTTCAGTAAAGTTGCTTTGTGACAATACATGCTGTAATAAGCCACATAAATAAAATTATTCTATCCCTAGGCTCCGGATATGAGCAACTGCGCTTTCCGATTGGCTGATCTACTTCTAGAAGCTATGTCACTACAGGGAAGAAAAAAAAAGGTCATGACTTGTGCTAAGCTAACCATTAACCCTAACTCACTATCCACCAATTCTAGCTTGGCTGGCGCTTCCATTTAGTCTAGAAAGTCTAGTCTTCCAAAATTTTCAAAATAAAAGCAACAAAATTTGTAGTTAAAGTATTTGATTACAAATATGTGGGTTTTTTTCCCCCCAAAAGTGGGACATTTTCCCCCACCAAATCAGCACTGCCTGAAGGGGGGACAGGCCATCGTAAGCGGTGCATTGCAAGCAGACCTGCATGGGACGCCATGCTAGGCTAGAAGCATACCGGCTCTTCTGTTAAGTATTTGATGGTAAAATTTCAAGAATTTGAATAAAATCCATATTTCTCACAATAGCGATCTGGTCATATACAACTTGAGCTCTAACTGTTAAGTAACATAACAACCTGTTTATGGTGAAAACATTCCAGAAAGTTAGTTTTGTTTGGTGCATTATTGTGAAGCTCTGCATAAAACTGACCTGTCCATCACCCCTCCTGAATCTCCACTGCGACCCCGGTTCGGAGCCAGAGAGTCCAACTCATCGAAAAAGATAATACAGGGAGCTGCAGTCCTAGCTTTGGAAAAGACTTAGAAGAAAAGAAGTGCTTGATTTTAGATTTTAATCCATAAAAAACATTTTAATCCATAATTAATTACTAATGAATGTCAAAGGTGGCATCATTCTCATCACTCATTTGCCGAACCACTTAATCCAACTATTAGGGTTGCAGGGAGGTTGGAGCATATCTCAGCTGACAGCGGGTGAAGACGAGGTACACCCTGAACAGCAAACACCCCCCCCCCCCCCAAACACACACACACACACGCAAAACCTTTCACACTCACACCCCTATGGGCAAAATGGAACAGCCAGTTAGCCTACTCTGCATGTCTTTGGACTGTGGGAGGAAACCGGCATGCCTGGAGGAAACTCACGCAAGCACGGGAAGAACATGCAAACTTCACACATAAACGCCCTCACTGAGCCCAGGACTCGAACCCAGGACCTTCCTGCTGTGAGGTGGACGTGCTAAACACTACATCGCCATGCCACCCTAACAACATTCTTTTGTTAAGAATTATTAAATTCTATTTTTGGATATGGGAGGCAGTGGTTAGCATGTCTGCCTCACAACAAGAAGGTCCTGGGCTCTGGGCATTTTTGTGTGGTGTTTGCATGCTCTCCCTGGGCTTGCGTGGGTTTCCTCCGGGTACTCCAGTTTCCTCCCACAGTCGGCTGATTGGCGGTTCCAAATCGCCCCTAGGTGTGAGGAGTTGTATGCATGTTGTCCTTGCAATGACCTGGCAAGATATCCAGGGTGTACCCGGCTGAGATGGGCGCCAGCCTCCCCGTGGCCCTAATTAGGATTAAGCGGCTTAGAAAATGAATGACTGAATAAATATTTAAATATTCTAAACTGAACCTTTACTCTTTCTTTAGACATTTTTAATCGATGATTCTCACCCTCTCTGATGTTTTCCTCACTCTGACCGACGTACATGTTTATAAGCTCTGGACCTTTGACGCTGTAATTAAAAGCAACCCGAGTTAAGTGACAGGCTGGAACCGGAAAGACGTTAAAACAGAGAACATTGTTAAAACGACCAATAATACGCAAAGATGTCTAACGGATGCACACTCAGAAGGAAAATCCCCACCTGAGGAAAGTCATCGAGCACTCAGTGGCCACAGCTTTAGCCAGCAGCGTCTTGCCGGTTCCTGGAGGCCCATAGAGCAGCAGTCCAGAGCGTCTCAGGCCCAGTGAGAGCAGCTCTGGATGCTCCAGAGGGAGCTGGATGGTGTCCAGGATCTCTTTCTTGACCTGCTGCAGACCGCCCACATCCTGCCACTTCACTGTTGGAATCTACCAATTACAAAAAACAGAAACAGGATTCATTTTGTCACTCAATTTCCAAAACTCATGAGCCCACCTCAGCTGACACTGGGCAAAGGCAGGGTACACCCTGAACAGCTCGCCAGACCATCACAGGATAACACACACAACCATTCACACTCAAATCTAGGGACTTTTTGAACCAGCTACTTGGTCTACATGCAACGTCATCCCTCAATAATTCACTTGCTGAACCATTAAACCCTACAAGGGGAGACTGAAGCCTATCTCAGCCAGCTCTCGGATAAGGGGGAGCCAGAACAGCTTGCCAGTCCATCACAGGGCCAGCATACACACACGAGTCACACTCACACCTAGGGGCAATTTGGAACTACCAATCAAAATAATCAGGGAGGAAACTCGAACACCAGGAGGAAACCCATGCGAGCGCAGGGAGAGCATGCAAACTCTACACTGAAACGCCATCTCTGAGCAAGGACCTCCGACCTAGGACCTTCTTGCTGTGAGGCGCATGTGCTAACCACTACGCCACCATGCTGCCACTTCTGAAATGGCATGTCATTATTTATTTATACCACTATAGCTTTGTTATTCTTGACAGTTTTAAGATTTTATTATTGTAACAATAAAAGCTTACTGAGTGCCTTCCACGAATGCACCAGATACGCAGATTAAAACCATGCACAACTGTTTACATGGTGTTAGAGCAATAGCAGAGCTCCATACTTGTGCAAACGTCGTGAAGCCATGAGCCTGATTTTGTTGTCACGTCCATGCTCACGCCCCCCCTCGCAAATGAGGACAATCATCCGCCAATGAAAAACATATTGCGCGACGCCGTTGGCGCTGACTGCGCTTACACCTCACGGCTTATTTCGCTTACTTTACGTATGCATGTTTCTGCACACTTACACATGCAAACAGTTTTGGAGCTCCACTTTAATACAGTGCCTAAAAATTCATATTAGATAAAAGACACTTAGCACAAAAAAAAAAAGAAAGAAAAAGAAAACAACAAAGCTGTAACTATTTTCTGAAGTGGGAAAGTCATCAGGACTGCAGGACTCACTATCTGCAATTTTATTCCCTTTGTAAAATCCCAAATTACTTCTTTTGTCTTATTAACTTCAAGAGAAAGAAAACTAAGATGCTCCTGATGGGATGAGTATTTATACAGTAGCTGCCTGGTGTAAGAGTTGTAAGATATAACAAGAACAAAGTTCCTGATAGTGAGAATTCCACAATATTAAACTTTACTAAAAATGGAAGTACGATGTGCAGTTCTTTAATAAATCTGTTAGTGTTGTGGTGTAAAATTCTTATTTAAACAGCATAACAGTGGAAACGCAGCGTTTTAACAATAGTTACATCATAATTATGTCCTAAAAGTTTGCTCAAGAAAAGTAACATCACTGTTGCCTATGTAGCAATAATAAACAGATAAACTTTGCTGTCGTTAATAGTAAGACTCTCCGTGTCCGAAATTGCTCAGTGCTCACTACATAGTTCACTATATAGTGAGTTCACCATTTTCTTGTGGTGTCTAAATGTATAGCGGGAGCATAGAGTGCATACAAAGTATCCCATAATGCACCATGAAAAGTACTGTACTAGTAAAGGTCACTAACCAAGCAATACATACCATCATGCACTGCGTTTGGGCCGTTGGGGACAAAATAGATAGATAGATAGATAGATAGATAGATAGATAGATAGATAGATAGATAGATAGATAGATAGATAGATA
>JAOUQZ010000004.1:17403019-17442972 GCA_028564935.1 Neosilurus hyrtlii
ATAAAATACAAATTATGTAGATGTAAATCTCATTACAGTCCTAATTGTAGTCCGGTTGGTTTTACCACAGCTGTAAGGCCTGGATAACTGCAACAAGAGAGTCTCTATCACCAGCAGCGAAAAGTCATCAAGCTCATATGGATCTTCATCAGTAGGAACGAGGGGCTTCCTCGTGAATAATAGTGATTGCCTCGTTATAGCGGCACCTACCGAGGAGTGGGATGTACCAGTACGAGCTGAGCAACATCAACACTTTAAGGAAAAGTTTCTAACTTAGTTACTAAGTTGCTTACCAAAAGTTGCTTTTGGAACGTTGAGAAAAACCTACAGCGTACGTCTGTTCGTCCCTTCGGCGTACGTGTACACGTGTGTTATTCTATTCCTCAAAAAAGGAAAAACGTAAGAAAAATGTTTTTCCTGGGAGAGAGAAATATAGAAAACGAGGCATGTATTAGTTGGCTCACGTGATGTGACGTAAACATTAACGACGTGAAATAAATAAACAACTAATGATATTCTTGTGTGTTATTGAAATGTTCTCTAAAGCTACTGTTTATAAATGGTGTTTACATGTCAAATCTAAGATTGCGTATTTGGGTACCTCATATTTATTCCCTTCTATAAACAATTTATTAAAATGAATGAATCTTGATATACGTAGGAGACGTGGATCGGGTTTGAAAGTGCCTAAATCTATATATTAGGCATAAGTTGATGATTTAGAAGCAGAAACAATGAGCAAGTGTAAAGATCTGGGTGACTCTGACAAGTAGAGCCGTAATGGCTAAACGACTGGGTCTATTCATCTCCAAAACGCAGGTCTTTTGGCGGGTTCCTGGTATACAGTGGTAAGTACCTACCATCCGAGGAAGAACAACCAGTGAACTCAAAAGTTTCACGGGTGCCCAAGACCCACTGCAGGTGGGGAGTGAAGGCTCGTACGAGCTACTGTAGCACAAACTGCTGAAACTGTTAATTCTGGATATGATCAAAAGGAGTCAGAACACGCATGTATATGAGGCTGCCAGCTGCAGACCAGTCAGGTGGTGTTAATATTATGGCTGATTGGTGTACATGTGAACACGTATACAACAGTGAAATGATAAAGACATACAAATAACACAACAAACAACTCACTAAGTCTTCAGCAGGCGCCGATGAGCTGCTTGTCCAGCACCAGTGAGCAGTGCACAGAAATCCCCTAAAAGGAAACCCTATGGAATAAACCAGATCTTCAAAGAGGGTGGAAAGAAAGCGAAACCAAACCAAATTCTTCACCAAGACACCAAGTTTACATACAGCCTTAATTAACGGACAGCTCAACTAAATATGACCTCACCGCTGTCTGCTTGGCGATCCTGGCCAGACTGACATCTTTCCCTAGAGGGAGGTGTTGACTGAGGCTGGCTAGCATGGCTTTCCTTTGCTCCTCTGTGGGGCTCTCTATCACCACTTGGTGGACGAAGCCTGGCATCATGTCCGAGGACAAATCCCGTTGGCCACGCACACACCCGACCACGATAACGCTGCAGTAAGTGAGGAACGTACATCTCTCACCAGGTTTCATTTACAATATCAGTGGCACTTAAGGTCAAAGTTGAAATTTTTTAAAAAAGTTTCACACATTTTTATGTTACTTGCCTTGAGTGGGCATCAGCCAGGAGCTGGCAGAGTGCAGAAGCTACCCTAGAGTCCGTTTCAGTGCTGTCTCGCCGCTGGCCAAGTAACTGCAGGTTCCTAAGCAGAAGCACGCAGGGGTGATGGAGCTCCGCTCTGTGGAAGGTGGTCTTCATCTTGGACTCGCAGGCAGCTGCAGTGTCTCCACACAGAGTCACACAGTCCACCTGAGATAAACACATAGGAGTTAAACTCACGTTAACATTTGAACACACTTTATGGTAACAGAGACATTCAGGGGAATTCATGAGTGAGCCGAATGATGACTATGACTGTCAGCGGAGTGGATTACTGGTTAACACGTCAATAAGAGTCTCTGCATTATTAAATATGAGCCATATCATGAAGCTGACGCAACTTTACACATGCGACATGCCTGCCATCTTCTAAAACAATGCTGTACTGAATGCATTTGATTGGAACATGAAAACATTTTGTTATTTATTCCTCATTGGTTAAATTACTATATTCAAATAATATAGGAAACACTCCTTGACCTGAGATTTGTACGCATGCATAAGAAAAGCAGCTTTTCTTAATATTAATACAAATAAATTCTACTGATTAAGTGAGTGTGAGGTCATTACAGGGAAATTCTGACCAATGCTTTAATGTGTAATTCGAAAAATAGCAAGTAATGCATAGTATAATGCATCAAGACTGAGGCCTGGAATTTCCTTGTAATGACCGCACACTTCCTTGCAAAAAAAAAAAAAGATTTTGAGAAGTTGATGCCTACATCTAGTTGCATGTAACACTTTAATTTAAATTAAACAACGCTTGCATCAACGACTATTTATTTACTTACTTCAGCTAGAGTAAGGTTAAATGTGATTTATTTTTGGAATATGGAGCAAGGAAAAAAAAACATTGACTTTATTTGAAGTTTGGGTTTACGTTGACTACTGGTGGGCCGAAAAAAAAAAAAAATGTTGTTAACTGGTCAGGACAGGGAAATTCCAGAATGCTCAACACCCAATCAGATTTCATGTACTATCATTGCCACATATTTATTATTATTTAGTAGCTAGTGAATATGGGTGTGAATAAATGATAGTCAGTGTTAGTTAGCCTTGTGATAGATTCGCGACCTTCGCAGAATGTATCCCGCCTCTCGCTCAATGTCGGCTAAAATTGGCTCCGGCTTCCCTCGTGACCCTGACAGCTAGGTGGTCAAGATAATGATGGATGGATCGATGGATTCATTAGCTAATAGTCAACGACATTAGCTACCTTTTAACCAAGGTAGAAACATTCTTCTCATTCTAAGAGTAGAAGACCCTCATAGTTTCCACCAATCAACTGGTAGGTGGTTTTTAAGGTTTTTTTTTTTTTATGAGTCATGGAATCGGAAGGGGAAAAGAGTTTGGTTTTAAATCCATTCTGAGAGAAAAGAGCTTCAGTCGATGAGGCACTGGAAGAACAAGAGCATGATTCCTAAAGAAGGATATTACGTAGAGATGAGAGGTTTTCGTACTGCACTGAAGTTAGAGTTTAGTTTCGGTTTTACAGCAGGACCCAGACAATGTTAAAAAGCCACAAAGTGGCTCGAGAGTTATTGGAATGGGTTCGTCCATCTGTCAGTCACACTTTAGATTCCGGACATATCTATCTTGTTTCAACTTGGTTGAAAGAATCTACTTTCTATCAACTTGGTATGCTGGCGCACTACTATGAGTGCTAGGATGAGTTTGTGTGTGAGTGACCTTGACCTACTTTTCAAGTTTACAGAGGCAAAACTGTATATTTCAATTCCAGACAGTTGTTTGCCACGAGCTGAAGCTGGGGCTTTTAAACATGCTATGCTTTTTTTCTATTGGCATATTATGAAATGGTCCTTTCGGTGGGAGCGTCTGGACCCCGTGGTCTATTTTTCCATATTAGGGTTATCGCTGGTGCTGTCTAGACAGCTGTACGTATCATCCCGTATCCCATAGTAACAATGTGTGTGAAAATAATATGCAGCTGCTGTTATTTTATATAGTTGAATAGCCTTCCACTGAAACCAACATGTATTTTGGAAGACACCTTACTTTACGGCCATGCTGTACGATGATGGACCATCACAGTAGATCATTCATATATCACTTGTATTATCTAAATAAATAAATAAATATATATATATATATATGATAGAAATATATTCTATAATATCAGTGATTTTGAATAATGTTTAAATAAAGAGACCTTTAGTAAGTGCAGATGAAGCCTCCGACACACTGCCTTGATCGCTGTGACCTTCCCACATCCATCAGGACCCATGAGGAGAACAGAGCAGGCTCGTCTCAAACTTGCACACCTTCCACATGCGAGGAAAGATTTAAAGAGTTAATCGACATGAAATAACATTAAAAGGAACCCAAATTTTCTCTTTCATGGAATACTATCCAGGAATGCTGACCTTTCAGTCACATACGGCTGGATAATGGAAACCAATTTCTCGACAACGTCAGAGAGTCCAGGGGGTAAGAGACTAGTCCAGAATGATGAGCCCGGCTCAGAGACTGAGCACGGCGCCAGACTATTGGTGGATCCTCTCTGAGGAAAACCAATCAGACATTAGGAAAATCATGCTACTTGAGGGTGCAATTTGTACATTTTAAATAACAGTACCCAGAGAATGCAAACCTCCGCCAAGTTGTACAAAGCAAGTACACAGCAACCTCTGCTGGGACTGGTGTACTAGCACACTTGTTATATTTGAAGAGCAACCGAATGCAGCCTGGATCAGATCCGGATGAAGCCTGGTCTGACTTTAAAGCTACTAAAGGCTTCGCAAATTTCCTTTAAATCAAACGTGCTTTAAATTTCGCCGATTCATTTATTTAAGATTTTAATTCATTTTTGTGATGACATCAGTGCTAGGGTTTTTACCAACACTTAATTGAAACATGCTTGAATGATCACCTACCCATCATAACATTTTCAGATTGATCTGCTAAAAACTCTGTGGAACTCTCGCAATGTGGAACAGCAAGCTAGCATAATGTGCATGTCTGTGGACTGTGGGAGGAAACCGGCGTACCCGGAGGAAACCTAGGCATGCACAGAGAGAACACACAGAAGCGCCCGAATCTGGGACTCGAACCCAAGACCTTCTTGCTGTGAAGCCGTTAAAAACTGTGGACATGAAGACGCTAACAGAATGAGACAGACAGACAAATCCACACTAATCAAAAAATAACCTCCTAAAATTAGAATTAAATTAATTCAAAACCATAGCAAGCAGCAACAAATTTGTATATGACCAAGAAAGTCATTTGTAAATTAATTTCCACAGACACATTTTTGTTAGCACCATACTTAAGATTTTGAACAACAACAAGGGCAAATAATATACTTATTCATTCATTTATTCATTTTATAAGCCACTTAATCACAATCAGGGTCGCGCGGAGGCTGGCACCCATCTCAGCCGACTCTGGGCGAGAGCAGGGTACACTCTGGACATCTTGCCGGGCCATCGCAGGGCCAACACTCACATAACCATTCACAATCATACTTACAACTAGGGACAATTTGGAACAGCCAATTAGCCTACCGTGCATGTTTTCGGACTGTCGGAGTAAACCGGAGTACCCAGAGGAAACCCATGCAAGCACGGGGAAAACATGCAAACTCCACACAGAGACGGCCGAGCCCGGAAATCGAACCCAGGCCTTCTTGCTGTGAGGCAGACATGCTAACCACTACGCCGCCCTGGAAATAATATATATATTACTTCAAATTACTAATAGTATTAATAGACACTGTATTGTTTAAGGTAACGTCTTTTTTTTTTTTAAAGCTTTTTAAAACAAATGCACGTGGAGAGTGCAAACCTCCACCAAGCTGGGGGGAAAATTAATAAATTACACAGCACCCCCTGTTGGGTCTGCTACAATAATAAAAAATAAGTCCTTTAAGTAGTTATAGTTAATTTATTTTTTACAATGATAGCTTGATAGCTGTTGATAGCTTATTCTTCAAAATTTAGGACAGTCGTACTAAGCATTTCATTATATATTGTACTGTGTATGACTTTTATGTGAAAATTAAATACATTTGAAATTTTAATACCACCCTTCCAAAAACCCACCTATATCACAATGTTAAAGAATCATTACAAAAAAATCCTGTGTCCAGAATTTGATCCGGATCATCTCCAAAATCACGCCAACATCGCTTTCCTTGTTCAAAACCCCAATTCTGGAAGAAATCTCATGAAAAATGCAGAATTTTATAGCCTCTTTGCTATAAAATTATATATTGCTATATTTCATAGCCTCTTTGACTGTGGCAATTAATAAGAAGTGTGTGCGTAATAAATCAAATAAATCCACTATCTAATAACGTGATCCTAACACCATGGCAGACGCAAATGTCTTCTGCTAGAATTTTCCATATTAATTCTTTACCAGTCATACACATGATACAGATGTACCAATACTGGCTCACAGATACCACACCAAAAAACTAACCCTGTCCAAACACGACTTTTAAGGCAACATGTAACCCAGAAATACAGTCAATCAGGAGTAACTCGGGCCTTGTCCTGCATACGTAGTACATTTCTATACACTGCTTTGTGTTGTCCCAGATCTGATGAAGTGAAGCTCGACCTCACCATATACAGAGAGGTGTGGTCAGTATCAGCGAGATACGATCCGACTTCTGCTTCGTCCTCAGAGGTGCCAGACACCTGCTTCACTTTAAAATACAAGACTGGCCACCTGCACAAAATCCCACATGGTTAAAGCTAAAAATAATTTAATAAATAAATAAGTACAGACATGCAGCAAAGAAAAAGTCGGATTAGTGAAGCTGAAACGCACACCAAGGGAAAGGAAGCCATATACATGTGCGTACTATAACCTGCAACAGGTTCAGAATTGTGTACCTCGTGATTCCGTCAGAGCTGCTTTCCAAAAACTCAGGATGACCTTTGGTTGGAATGCCCAGTATGCTTCCCTGATAGACAAGTCTTGGGGAAAAAAAAGAAAAGAAAAGCAATAAAAAGTAATAAGTACAATGGCCCATTAAAAAAATTCAAGCACACACTGTAATATTTCATTGGAGCACCTTAAGCCTTGATTACAGCACGTAATCACCATGGCACTGTAGTTCAGTTGGTCACGTCAAGGCTCAGCAACATTATGTAGCAATACAATGACAACCTGAATGTACTAAATGACCAGGTAACCCCATCAGTGGACGACTTCTTCTCTGATGGCACGGATTTAAAATTGGTGGAGGAATCATTTTTACACATGCAGTGACATCACCGAACATGACCTTAACCCTGTTGAAAGTCTCTGGAATGTGCTAGAGATGACTTTATGGTGTGGTTCAGTTTTCTCGTCATCAATTCACTCGTCAGGTGCCGGTGAAAAACCAACCGAAGTCTGGATGGAAATAAATGTTGCGGAAACAATTTGTGGAAACAATGCCATGGTGATTATGGCCTGTAAGCAATGCAAAATGTGGAACAATAAAATAGAGTGCGTGATTTTTTTATTTTTTGGCCAATCAGAGCATTTTAGCATACCCCCCAACTCCCCCAAAAAATATTGACTTCACAGATAAAAAAACCCTCAGACCTACCGAGGTGTGCTGAAGTGCTTAAAGAGAACAGTGTCAAAGGGCCCATGGGAGGCGTAATCTGGAGACACAACTGCTTCAATGTGGAGCTCTCTGGCGTATGGAGGTGTAGCAGAACAACAAATACTTGCAGACAATTTGTGTCCTTGCTGCACGGGTGTCTTGTTCCACCTCTGGCGGGAAAAATAGTTATGCTTAATTATCCATGTAAATAAATATTTTTGAACACTGTATAGAATTGTTCATGGCCAGTACGAAGGTGTAGGGGCTAGCATGTCCGCCTCACGGCAAGAAGGTCTGGGGCTCGAGTCCCATCCTCGGAGCGTTCCTGTGTGGAGTTTGCATGTTCTCCCCGTGCTTGTGTGGGTTTCCTCCAGGTACTCCGGGTCTCCTCCCACAGCCCAGACATGCACATTAGACTAATTGGCTGTTCCAAATTGCCCCTCGGTGTGAGTGTGAATGGTTGTGTGTGTGTGTGTGTGTGTGTGTGTTGATCTGGCAAGCTGTATCCCGCCTTCACCCAATTCGGCTGAGATAGGCTCGCCGCGAACACGATTAAGCACTTCAGCAGACGAGTGATCAATGGGGATGCGAATTACTCACCTTTATTTTGAGAGTTTTATTTCCAATAGGTGCTTCTTGCCCACTGGACAAGTTGAACCACAGGACCGGCGAGATGAAACCCACGTGATCGTTCACGTCCATGTCTGAAGACCTAACAAAAGCCACGATTTTAGCCAGCTGACTGTCTCCTTCAGCTCTAGCCACAGGCTTCGTACCACTTTCATTCTCTGGCGGACTTTGTGCCACTTCTGCCCCCGAACATCTTTTAATCTTTCCTAACCCAGCCAGGACCCACTCGCCGTTAAACAACCCGAGCTTTAACAACAGGGTTTTGCTGACAAAAATAGAACTGTCCGTGTCCACCCGTGCATTCCTCCCTATCGTGCTTCCAGATTTTATCAGCCTGTAAAGCTTGGCACTATCCCGGGCAACCTGCACCTCCAGTCTGCACCCGAGGGCTTGAAGAACCTCGGTGAACCCCGAGCTGAACAAAAGTCGGTTGCTCAGTAAGGAGCTTCCTGAACCGAGGTTGTTCGCATAGTGGGCGAAATCAGAGACGAACAGGGACACGCTGGACGGTCTATGAGATGCGCCGCTGTCTGCAGAGTCCATAACACCATGGCCATGCGAAAGGTCCCTGCAATCAGACACGACAACAGTGGTGTTTAGAGTGATCATACCCTGGGAAAGAGGCGTGCTGTCCAGCACCACCAGGTCAGAGAGATACTGACGCACCAGACTGGCGTTTTCACCAAGCAGGGGATGGTGTGGGAGAACCAGAGTGTCAGATCTCCTCACTAACACAGTGTGTCCAGGACATGATGCCCAAGCTAGCAGGAAACTGGAGAACTCTTCTGAAGACGCCCATTTGAAACTCTGCTTAGTCCGAGCACCAAGTACTATCTTCTCCAAAGGCAAGAGCTGGATGATACGAGCGGTTCCTGGTTCGTCCTCCTGAAAACCGTAGTGACTAAGAAACGTTTTAGACACATGAATAGCCAGAACGTTGTTGTTGTTGTTGTTGTTGAGAGGCGTGCAGTCAGGGAGCTCCTCGGCTGTTATGTGTGCACAAACTAAAATCGCTGACTTTGTGGACAGCTGAGTCTCCTGACAGGATAATAACAAGGTACATGAAGTGTCAGTGCTGTCAGAAAACATCTGCGTTAACTGGAACTTACGGACAACCGCCTGCAAGGGGTGCAAATCAGGTGGAAAGCGATCGAGGCAAACCAACTTCATGGGCGCCGCCATCTTGAATGTACGCGCATGCGCGCTGGCTTGATAAAAGCAGTCGAACTGGCAGATGGACTGTAATTTTGTAAATCGAGACCATTTAACAGGCAGATTTCTTTCTCTAAACAGGTATTTTACTTTTTTTATTACAAATGGATAAAATATAATATGCTATTGCTATTATTATTATTATCATTTTATTATTATTATTATTATTATCATCATTGTTATTATTATTATTATTACTATTATTATTATTATTATAAAAACAGTAGAACTAACTAATTGTCACATATAAAATTACTTACTTTTGTGCAATGGACTGATTTTACCTTATATGCATTTACTGTATCTTTTATTCAACTTATTCAACTTATTCAACAGTTCACCTGTTAACATTCATACTATACTGTATTTCTTCAGCATGTAATAATAATAATAATAATAATAATAATAATAATCATCATCATCATCATAATGCATTATCATTATTATTATTTTTATTATTATTTTTTTATTATTATTATTATTATTATTATTATTATTACACTTTTATGCAAACACCAAGAATATAGATTCTAAAAGAACACAAGATTCCAAAAGAAACTAGCAAAAAATAAATAAATAAACATTCATTACAATGTATTTGAAGCAATTTGTAAAGTTGTACAGTAACATCTAATTATTATTATCTTCTTCCACTTGGCCCGGGATCGGGTTACGGGGGCAGCAGCCTAAGCAGTGAGATCGAGATGGCCCTCTCTCTAGCCACTTCCTGGCGTTCCCAGACCAGCCGAGAAACGTAGTCCCTCCAGCGTGTTCTGGGTCGACCCCTGGGTCTCTTTCCAGTTGGACATGCCCGAAACACCACACCAGGGAGGCGTTTGGGAGGCATTCTAATCAGATGCCCGAACCACCTCAGCTGGATCCCCTCAATGCAAAAGAGCAGCGGTTCCTCCTGGATGACCGAACTTCTCACACTATCTCTATGGGAGAGCCCTGCCACCCTGCGAAGGAAGCTCATTTCAGCTGCTTGTATTCACTTCTATCTTGTTCTTTTGGTCACCACCCAAGCCCATCACCATAGGGGAGGGTAGGAACATAGATTGACTAGTAAATTGAGAGCTTTGCCCTCCGGCTCAGCTCTCTCCTTGCCATGACGGACCACTACAAGCTCCGCTTTAGAGCAGAGGCTGCACTGGTCTGCCTGTCGATCTCCCGCTCCATCTTTCCCTCATTTGTGAAGAAGACCCGAGATACTTAAACTCCTCCACTTGGGGCAGGACCTCGTTGCAGAACTGGAGGGTGCACTCCACCCTTTTCCTGCTGAGAACCATGGTCTTGGACTTGGTGGTGCTGATTCTCATCCTGGCTGCTTCACACTTAGCTACGAATCGCTCCAACAAAAGCTGAAGGTCCCGGCTTCATGAAGCCAAACGGACAACATCATCTGCAAAAAGCAGAGACAAGCTCCTATGGCCACCAAACCAGAAGCCCTCAACGCCTTGGCTGCACCTAGAAATTGTATCCATAAATATTATGAATTGGCCCAGAATCGCCCAGAGATGGGGTTTTAACTACCTCAGAGACCTCCACCCCATTGATGGTCAGATCCTCTTCCGAACTCCCAGGCTCTTCCTCTTTCACAGAGGGTGTGTTGGTGGGATTGAGGAGGTTCTCAAAGTATTCCTTCCACCTCCCGACAACATCTTCAGTCGAAGTGAGCAGCACCCCACTTTCACTGTAAACAGTGTTTGTGGAGTACTGCTTCCCCCTCATGAGGCATCGGATGGTGATCCAGAACCTTTTCAAGGTCAACCAATAGTCTTTTTTCCAGGCCCTCACCGAATTCCTCCCACACCTGAGATTTTACATTGGTGACAGCCCGGGCTGCAGCACGTTTGGTCTGTCGGTACCCTTTGCTGCCTTGGGAGTTCCACAGGCCAAAAGGACCTGATGGGACCTCTCCCCAGGCCTGGCTCAAGGGGGGACCCCGTAACCCCTGTCTGGGCAAGGGAAACTGAGTCCTTGTATTTTTTTCTCTCATAGGGGCCTTATAAACCACAACTGTTTGCCTTGGGTGACCCTACCAGGGGCATAATGCCCCCAACAACATAGCTCCCAGGATCATTAGGATATGCAAACCCCTTAACCACGATAAAGTGGCGATTCAATGAGGGGTATTATTTTTATTATTATTATTAACTAATTTTGACATTTTTAAAATTATTTTATTTATTCTTTTTTATTTACTTAATTTTTTTTTTATTATTTTAAAATTATTTTTATTATTATTATTTATGTGTTTCTTTATAAAAAATAATTTTATTAGTTTTTCTTAGCACACTAAAAAATTTTATTAAGTGCTCATATTTTTCATGAAATGTTTAATCATATCAATTCATCTAATTTTTTTATTTACTTACATTTTACATTTTTATAATTTGTTTTCTCCGTACAAAGTCATTGCTCATTCATCCATTTTCTGAGCAACTTGAACCTGGAGTCTATCTAAGCCGGCCCTCTGCAAAGGTGTGGTACACCCTAAACAGCTCACCAGTCCGTCGCAGGACCAACACACACAACCAGTCACACTTGTTTACATTTACAGCCTTTCGCAGACGCTCTTATCCAGAGCGACTTACAGAAGTCACTATCAGTGAATATATTCTTATACTGGTTCACTAGGACATGGACTTAGTACACCATCAGTCAAAACTCAGTGGGTAGGTGCTGTGTTTGTGTGTGTGTGTGTGTGTGTGTGTGTGTGTGTGTGTGTGTGTGTGTGTGTGTGTGTAACATAGCGCTAATCCAAGTACTGCTAAAAAGGGTAAATTTTTAGCCGTCATTTTAAGTCAATAGGTGTCTTCATACGATGGCTGAAAACCTACCTTTTTCAGCAGTACTTGGATTAGCACTATGTTACACACACACACACACACACACACACACACACACACCTAGGGGTAAGCTAATATGTATGTTTTTAGGTTGCACAATTTAGGTTTATTTTCACACGGCACTTTGCATGTCGTTGTCAAGCAAGCTGGTGATTTTGGAAGGACACAGAAGCCCAATACATTGAATAGCATGTCAATCAATCAATCAATCAATCAATCAATCAATCTAGGGTTGGGGTTAGAGTTAAAGACCAAGGGCTACATTTTGAGGCCAAGACAAGTTTTATTCTATCCCTACTAAATTCCTGGTCCATGATATTGCCCATATTCCCAAACCCTTTGTTGTTGTTGTTCCTAGCTCCTGCCACATGATGGCAAGATGTCCCTGAAATAAACCATTTCAACAAAAGTGCTTAAACAGCACTACATCTGGTCCCATATTATGTATCACATGTCTCAGAAAAAGAGTGCTGATCCAAGCTCCTCTCCATATCATCTTATCCATTAAAATGTGGAAGGCATAAAGTGATCCGAGCTCGTTTAGGCACGAGCACTTCTCTGTTTCTGAGAAACAGAAGTTGAGAACTTTGATACAAAGTATCACGCACTGCAGGAGGTCAGTGAGGCTGCACTCCATGTGTTCAGCGCAGTGACGAAGGAGAGCCTGCCTATCGTGGGAACGGCATGTCTGCTGGCTTCCTCTGTCGCCAAACTTTGGTCCCTTGTGTCCTTGCGACTTGGCCTGCCAGTCAGTCCTTTCACACTGTCGACCCAGAGTGGGACCGAGTTTTATGACTGTAATCCAACAGTATGGTGTTGATGTTGGAAAGCAGTGTAATACACCTGTAGCGATTTGGTTTATTATGTTAAAATAAGGTTATAGGCTTTTTAAAGATTCATTCATTCAAAATTCATTTCATTTGTCTTTCTGCCATAGGATACACTTGGGACGGGTGACACCGTGGCGTAGTGCTTAGCACATCCGCTTCGCAGCAAGAAGGTCCTGGGTTCGAGCTCTGGCCTCTACCTGGGTGTTTCTGTGTTATAGTTTGCATGTCCTCACTGTGCTTGCGTGGGTTTCCTCAAGGTACTCTGGTTTTCTCCAACAGTCCAAAAACATGCAGATAAGGCTATTTGGCTGTTCTAAATTGCCCCTAGGTTTAAGAAAGGGGATAAATACTTGTGTGTTGGCCCTGCGATGGCTTGATGAGATAGTCAGGGTGTTCCCTGCCTTCACCCAGTGTGGCTGAGATGGGCTCCAGTCTCCACGCGACCCTAACTGGAGACAAAGTCCATCGCCATTTCTTTGTGGATCAAACAACTCAAAGTCTGAGTAAGATACTAATTTTCTAATCACTAGGTGTTTTCATTATTCATTTATTTATTATTTAGAAGCAAAAATCAGCTTGCATGCATCTCTATGCGACAGGTATCAGAAACATTTGGCTCTTAATGTTACCGCTGCTCATGGACATCTTGACATGGCCAGCTGGCTACTAGATAATGGTATACAAGCACACAAGCCTGTGTGTGTCCCCCCTTCTTGTGTGTGGTGCTATTAAATGGACCACCCTGAGTCCTTGAAATGTCCTGTACAAGCTGCTGTAGAGGCTGGCCAAGTTCTCATTTAGATGTTCCAAAAGATAACACCATATTAATCCTAACCTGTCGAAATCCCAGCATCCGAAACCTGGTTTACACTGCGACATGTCATCAACACACATAATGCATATTTCATCTTGTGTCCAAAGCTACACTATGGACACCATCTGTGGTTTCACTCTATCAACATGGCTCCACGTTCAGATCAAGATCTGGATTATCAAGGCTACGGGTGGACTCCTTAAGACATCTGTCCTAGCAAAGCAGTGTGGGAGACGCTACACTAATTGATAGCTTTTCCTTCTCCAGGACGTCCTCGGTGCCCAGGGGTTCTGTGTTCAAAGTGGGTCAACAAGTCATCCTGTGGGTTTCAGGCTCTGACATCACAGTTCACAGGCTAATCCGGTCCATGTCATCACCCTCCGGTCCTATCATCCTAGAATGCATTAGAGCAACTAGCGCAGATGCTTCCTCTTACTCAAAACAAAAGGACAGGGAAAAAGACTACGGGGAATAATGGATGTGGCAGGAAGAAGCCAAAGGAAATCCTGGTGGCTGAAAATACTGATCACAAACTGGGGAAATTGAGCAGCACACACATTTCGTGATACTGGTCCCAGACCAATCTTTATTTAAAGTAATTTGAAATGAGAATAAATACTTTGCTTCTAATTAAAGTCCTTCACACGCCTTTGTGAATGTACTGCAAAAGAGAATGCGGTATACTGCTTGGCTGCTTCGAAGTCGGCAGCACGGCGGTGTAGTGGTTGGCATGTCTGCTTTAGAGCAAGAAGGTCCTGGGATCAAGTCCCGGGCTACGCCAGAGTGTTTCTATGTGGCATTTGCATGTTCTTCCTGTGCTTCTGTGGGTTTCCTCTGGGTACTTTGGTTTCTTCCCACAATCCACCGACATGCACATTAGACTAATAGGTTGTTCCAAATTGCCCCTCGGTGTGAGTGTGACTAAATGTTTGTGTATGCGTGTGTTGGCCCTGCGATGTACTGGTGAGCTGTTCATTGGGTACCCTGCTTTCACCCAGAGTTGGCTGAGATAGGCTCCAGCCTCCCCGTGACACTAGTAGGATAAAGCGGTTCAGCAAATGAATGTAATTTGTAATTTATGAAGTAACTTGTAAAGCTATATATCACCAAATTATCATATATCCACATGACACAAATCTGTTTCACTAAATAGGTTTGTGTAAAAATGAAAAATCCCCAAATCTACTGAGTTTATGTGTTCACTTTGTTTCTATGTCTCTCAGTGCCTTTGCTGCAAAGTCCTGGTTAGAGACACTAGCAGTTGTGCATTCCCTGGCCTAAAGAAAATGAGAAGAAGGTTAAATAGAGTGCACATTTGTCTGGGAAACAACAAGAAGACACATTGAAGACAGTAATATCACTGGGAAAGGCAGTGGTGCCTCAGTGGTTAGGGCTCTGGGTGACTGATCTGAAGGGCTGGAGATGACAATCTCAGGCGACTTTTTAAACATTAAAATTATATCACTGAAAACTCTAAAATTATATGTGTGTATACAAAAAAGTGGAGGTAGTAGTAGTAGTAGCAGCAGCAGCAGCAGCAGTAGTAGTAGTAGTATTAGTAGTAGTAGTAGTATATCCTTATTAACAGATCAGTATATATATGAAATTTTCTGCTTCATTGTCACAATATTTAGTGAAAAATTTATCCACAATGTAGTATTAGTATTTAGCAATTCTGAACCTGTCTCCTCACTAACACTTAGCAGATGGAGAAAAAGACCTATAACATTAAGTAGCCTGTGTGTTGCGAGCTGGTAGCTGGAATGGTGAATATCACTTTCATTGTCATTGGGTGAAGGTGGGGTACACCCTAACCAGCCTGCCAGACCATTTCAGGGCCAACATACAGACATCCATTCACACTCACACCTAGGGGCAGTTTGGAACAGCCAATTAGCTAAATGTGCATATCTGGACTGTTGGAGGAAACCAGAGTACCCGGAGGAAACCCACACAAGAAGAGGAAAAACATGCAAACTCCACACAGAAACACCCAGGGACAGGACTCAAACCAAGGACCTTTTTGTTGTAAGGCGGACTTACTAACCAGCATGTTTACGTTTCATTTATTTTTATTTTATGTCCTTCATTTCTTCTAAACCCACTAAGAACCACTTATTATTATTATTATTATTATTATTATTATTATTATTATTATTAGTAGTAGTAGTAGTAGTAGTAGTAGTAGTATTGTTGTTGTTATTATTATTGTTATTATTATTGTTAATATTATTGTTGTTGTTATTATTATTGTTGTTATTAATGTTATTATTATTGTTGTTGTTATTATTATTATTATTAGTGTTGTTGTTGGTAATAATATTGTTGTTATTGTTATTATATATTATATTATACGATAATATATATAATTTTATATATTTAATAATATAATTGTTATTGTTATTATTGTTATTATAATTATTAATATTATTATTGTTGTTGTTGCTGTTATTGTTATTATTGTTGTTATTATTGTTAATATTGTTATTATTTTTATTATTGTTGTTGTTATTGTTATTATTATTATTATTGTTGTTGTTAATATTATTATTGTTGTTGTTGTTATTATTATTGTTATTATTATTGTTAATATTATTGTTGTTGTTATTATTATTGTTGTTATTATTGTTGTTGTTATTATTATTATTATTGTTAATATTTTTATTATTATTATAGTTATTATAATTATTAATATTATTATTGTTTTTGATGCTGTTATTGTTATTATTGTTGTAATTATTGTTATTATTATTATTATTGTTATTGTTGTTGTTGTTGTTATTGTTGTTATTAATATTATTATTATTGTTATTATTATTATAATTATTATTATTGTTAATATAATTATTCTTGATGTTTTTAATTATTATTATTATTATTGTTGTTATTATTATTATTATTATGATTAATGTTGTTAATAATAATAATAATAATAATTATTGTTGTTGTTGTTGTTATTATTATTATTATTATTGATGTTGTTGTTATTATTATTATTATTATTAAATTGACTGATTTCACTGATCCTTTTGTGAATTGACCTCGGAACCTTTGTTATCGCTATTTGTTTCCAGTCGGATTCTGCTGCACTTCAGCGGATCATGTGACTTACCGAGCGCAAACTTGGCAGGCAGATTATCGATCTGCGTTGATTAGAAATAAATTTTATTACGTTTTAGTGATCTTAGAAACAGTCATTATGTTGTTGGTGTTATCTGAAGAGCATAAGGAGCACTTGGGGTTTTTATCTGATGTGGACCCCGCGGGTAAGGAGCGTTAGCTTTTAGCTCTTGTGGTATTCAGTGTTGATGTAGTAACACCAGGGGCTTGTAGTACAGATTTATTCAATAAACATGATTAAAATGGTATAATAAAAATATGATGCAAATAATATAGCTAGATTTTATATTGTTATAATGGAATAATAATTTTAAAAAGTATTTAGGTAAAAAGTTTTATTAAATTGCGTTTGGGTTTAAGTAATTTATTCTTGTGATGTTTAAAATCATAATTTCCATTGATTTCAATTTTAGTTTGAAAATTAGAGAGCGATTTAGTGGCTTTTTGCAAATGAATATATGATTAAAATAAATAGAATGTAAATATTTAACTCTTATATGATGCATAATGTTACACATTTGCCTACATTTACCGGTTTAATCAGCAGTTACAAATTAAAAGTCACCATTAATTCAAAGATAAAAGTGCTTAAAGATAATGAAAAAAAGTGTACCTGCACCAAGAATAAATAATAATAATAATAATAATAATAATAATAAAAACGAGAAAATAGCTTTGGTTCATTAAAGAAAAACTTGCCATATGTTAATTTTTGGTGAATGCTTTTCCATACGTTCATTCATTCATTCATTTTCTAAGCCGCTTAATCCTAATTAGGGTCGCGGGGAGGCTGGTGCCCATCTCAGGGTGAGGGCGGGTTGCACCCTGGACAGCTCACCAGGCCATCGCAGGGCACCACACAACCATTCACACTCACACCTAGGGGTGATTTGGAACAGCCAATCAGCCTACTGTGCATGTTTTTTGGACTGTGGGAGGAAACTGGAGTACCCAGAGGAAACCCATGTAACCACGAGGAGAACATGGAAACTCCACACAGAAACGCCCGAGCTGGGAATCGAACCCAGGCCATCTTGCTGTGAGGCGGACGTGCTAACCACTGCGCCACCGTGCCGACCACTTTTCCATTTTTTCTTTCTTTTTTTTTTTTTTATGAAAAATATCAGTCACAATAAAGGTGTATAATTATCAGACTGTTGTGGTGAAGCACGGTGGTGTAGTGGTTAGCACATCCACCTCACAGCAAGAAGTTCCTGGGTTCGGGCGGTTCTATGCTTGCTTCATTCAGGTACCTTGGTTTCCTCTCTCGGTCCAGCGATGGTCTGGCGAGCTGTTCAGGTTGTACCCCGCCTTCACCCAGTGTCAGCTGAGATAGGCTCCAACCTCCCTGTGACCCTAATAGTAGGAATAAGCAGTTCATTAAATGAGTGAGTGAGACTGTTGTTGGGGACACTTGCTTATATAAATCGATGAACGTTGATTATGTTTACAGGGCTTGATTTTATGGCACCACCGATTTTGGAATAGTGGTAAAATCAGCATGGTGGGCTTTAACCTGAAAACCCTCCCTGCCAGCTCAAGCCCTTTTTTCACATTCACTGCTATGCTGCAGTATCCCAGAAGTCTTTAACCAGTGACCTTTGACACAAGCAACCGGAACAAAAAGAATTAAAGCCATTATACAGTACTAAATTAATCTTTACTTAGCCTGGTGGTTAGAGAAGCGACTTTGAAACCAAAAGGTCGCTGGTTCGATTCGAGTCGCTGGTTCGATTCCCGAATGTGGCGGTAGAGGAGAGAGCTGCACCTTCCCTTCCTTATGATGAACTTGATCCCCATGCTGAATGTCATCTTGCTTTTCCAGTTGTTGGTGAGTTTGGTAGAATTGCTGTGGAGTTCCTAAAGAAAGGCTCGAATCCGAAAATCTATGAGGGCGCAGCAAGTAAGTTGTTTATTTTTTGAGGACTGAGAAACTTGGCAGTATTGTTTCAAACACTATTCCATGTGGTGTGATTTGTATTCCAGGAAAGCTGAGTGTCCCAGCAGAGACTGTGCAGCATGGCGTTGAGGGACTGATGTTCATTCTTACGGAAAGTTCGAAGCTTATGGTGAGAACTTTGATTAATTTGTAATGTTTTGGGACAGAGATACGGTATATACAGCATGCTGTCATTTTATCTTCCTGTAGATCTCTGAGGTCGACTTCCAGGACTCGGTGTTGGTGCTGGGTTTTTCAGAGGAGCTCAATAAACTCCTGCTGCAACTTTATGTGGACAGTAAGAAGGAGATCCGTCAGATTCTGAGTGAACTTTCCCCGTCTTTGCCCCACTATCACAACCTCGAGTGGAGGCTTGATGTACAGGTAGGGGTTTTGGCTGTCTCTGTTTAAGTTGTAATGACACAAGCTTGACTAAAACCTGAATGATGTCATGATTTTAAAGGGTTCCATGTGGCGAATTAGCGTTACTAGCTATTTAAGAAGATCATGTAGAACATCAGCGGTTCTTTCCAGCAACATCAGTCTTCGCCTTGTCAAGTACGTACGAGTGCTGCGACACTGCATGCTCAGAGACATGTTGCCTTGGTAGTGACGTGAACTCACTGGATTGGCGCGGCTGCATCACTGCACCCCTTACATCATAATACATTATCAGCCATTTCTGAGCTGCACAAACAACAAGCGCAGAAAGCCGAGTTGGCAAAACGTTAGCCGCGTAAGCCATTTTGGGTTTACCGTCACGCTCATCTCTGGCAGGATTCTCATCCTGGGAGTCACTAGAACGTGACATCTCACTGTCTCCTCCCTCTCTACTTCAAATTGGTAAACATTAACATCCTTGGACACGTTTTTTTTTTTATCACCCAAATTGTCGCTCGCTAAATAGATCTGCTTGTTTTCTTGCACCGGACAACCCCGCCCAACAAATTCACGTCGCTTCAGTGAAAAAAACGACTGCTAACCATTGGTTCAGCCCTCGCTAGTAATCCATGCCATAAAATGACCATTTTTTGCTTTTTATGATCATTTATGTTAAAATAAGCTCTGTATCGTTTGTAACGTGTTACATACGCACAGAACCACCAATACTGGTACACTTTAAATATTATGTTGCTTGTCCGTGGTGTATTTTATACAGGGTCGCTCAACCAGCACTGGGTGATGTTGGGGTACAACCTGAATAACTCGCACGGCCATCACAGGGCAACACAACCATACACAGTCACACCGAGGGTCAATTTAGAACAGTTAGCCTAATGTGCATGTCTTTGATCTGTGAGAGGAAACCGGAGTACCCGGAGAAAACCCACTCAAGCTCAAGGAGAACTCCACACCGAAACAGGGCCAAGCCCAGGACGTTCTTGCTGTGAACAGGGTCTTGTATCTCCAAAAAAACATTTCTCATTGTTCTTACTGAGGTGTTGACATCCATCAGGTGTTAATATCCAGGTGCACTAAGAGTATTATTTATGTCATACACACGAGGTGAAGGTTCAGAACTTAACTTTTTTTGCTGTTTCCTGTCCTTCGTAGCTGGCCAGCAGGGCTCTAAGACACCAGGTGAAACCTACAATCACCCTGAAGCTGCACACAGAGAGCGGAGGCACACAGAACGCCGATGTTCTGCAGACCGATCCTGCCACACTGCTGCATCTCATCCGGGAGCTTGAGCGAGCGCTCGCTGAGGTCAAGAGCAACCACTGCCGCCGAATCCTCCGCAACATCAAATAAGATTGTACATAAAGTGGACACTAGATGGTGTGAAAGGTCACCTCAAGCAGTGTTCAGGAGCCCGTCTACCCTGCACTTTTTACAGCAGTACGAGTTGTGAGTTAATGAACTGGTGAAGCAGGTGTCAAAACAGGAAAAACTGGACCGTGTGCAGTTTAGGACCGGGCCCAGGAACTCCGATTGAAGCCGTAGATAGTCTTTCGTGCACTTGAAATCCTTCAGCGTCGTCACCTGAATGTGAAACACTCGCTTAAGGAAAGATTGAATAATTAATGTGTCATCTGTTAACCTTTTCTCGGTGGATTTGTTAAATATTTGGGGGAAATGTGTATTTTTGGGGCCATTTCATAACAGTGAAGCTGCATCTGTGGAATAAATTTTCTTTCTCACTTTTAATAGTGTTTCAAATGATAACAATTGAACTCCAGTGTATAAATCGATCATGGAAACAGTCTGTACATTTTGTCCTTGTGTTAAAACCTGTATATGTGGAGGGGGGTGGGGCGGGGTGGGGGTGAGGGATAAGGTCAGACTTTATCTTGTGGTTAACATTAGGAAAAGTTCCCCAGGTTTGGGATAATGATTAATTTACTTAATCATTCTCTGATGTTCCGTCGGATAGAAAAGTGGTAGAAAGGTTATCAGCCCAAACGCTCCCATTTCTCAGCAGTTTTGCTGCCGTGACTTCCACGATAACGACAAAGGTATGTAAGAGAACACAACGCTGCTCCCTGCGCCAGACTCACCAAGGTTCAGTGAAAAAATTTTATTTATTTATTTGTTTGTTTGTTTATTACACCTGTTCTAGCCTTTAGACCACTGCGCTCGAGTGGGGTGTTCATTCCATGGACGGTTAAGGGGGGATTAAAAAAATGTTTTTAATTATTTATAATTTTTGAATTTGAATTTTTTTTGCGACCCCACATGCAAGCGAATATTTTGCAGCTTAAATATGTATATCAGATGAAACCTGTGTGAAGATTGCACAACAATTTGCGGCTGCTTTGTGAATAATTTGCGATAGGTTTGCCGATGTTTGGCATACAAAACAAAATCGCTTCTCCTGTCACAACTCAGTTGTGTTTTGTTCACTCTTGAGGTGTCACACTAGAGGGTGTCTAAGGGGGTGATGACACTAGCGGTGCGCTAGAAAAGCGTCTGACATGAATAGATTTTTTTGGGGGGGAATTTTGTAATTCGTGTCAAGTTGTTTTGCGACTCCGCATGCAGTCGAATGTTTTTGTGCGGCTTGAATACGTATATGGAGTATGTAACTGTCATGTAATTGTCGCGCGACAATTTGCGAGTAGTTTGCGAATGTTTGGTGAAAGAAAAAAAAATTAATCCTCTGTTGTGGTGTTTTTGTTTGGTTTTCTCTAACCATTCGCTTTTTATTCACAAGTTATTAGCACAAACAAAATGCGAATAAAATACGGAAGATCACAAAATGTACAATATGGCGGACGCTGGCAAGTGTCAAACTTTCCGCGTGGAAGTCTCCGACTTATTACTTTTCCTTGCGAACGAAAAATGATAACTTCCGAGCAAAACGACAACTTTGCGATCTTCTTGCAGCAGGCACGGACTGTTTGAGAAGAGTTTGAGACTATGCCGCATCAGAGCCTTGTTTTGCAACATTCGCAGAAATGTCAAATGTGAGTTCCCGAACCAGGCGGTCAAAATGCCATGCCTCATGACAAATTTGAGAATGAAAAGCGACTGCCGTGAATTGGCATTCGCATCAGTCGCTTTTCTATCGCACCTCTACTGTGATTAACCCCTTAGTGAGACACTTAGCCATTTAGGAGACACGTTTGGGTTTATGAGGCTTGTTGAACTTTTATAGAGCTTTTTTCTTCATTCACGTTTGCCCATATTCTGTGGGATCAGTTGAACATTTCACCGATACACAAGCAGATGATCATAGATAAATTAATTAAAAAGGCAGCACGGTGGCGTAGTGGTAAGCACATCCGCCTCATGTCATGGGCTCGGCAAGGGCGTACATATGTGAAGTTTCAATGTTCTCTCGACTTGCTTGTGTGGGATTCCTCTGGGTACTCTGGTTTCTTCCCACAGTCCAAAAACATGAATGGTTTTGTGTGTGTGCTGGCAGTCTAAAGACCTGGTGAGCTGTGAAGGACTTCCAGGGTCCCACCTCACTACCAGCGTTCCCAGGATCCAGACCCACTATTAGGTTGTCCACGATACGAAATTTTTTTGAACCCCTGAATAATTTATCATCATCTTCCGCTCGATCCGGGGTCGGGTCGCGGGGGGCAGCAGCCTAAGGAGTGAGGTCCAGATGTCCCTCTCCCCAGCCACTTTTTCCAGCTCTTCCAGGGGGACACCGAGGCGTTCCCAGACCAGTCGAGAGACAGAGTTCCTCCAGCATGTTCTGGGTCGAACCCGGGATCTCTTCCTGGATGGACGTGCCCGAATCACAACACCAGGTAGAAGTGAGGGAGACATTCTAATCAGATGCCCGAACCACCTCAGCTGGCTCCTCTCAATGCGAAGGAGCAGCGGTTCGACTCCGAGCTCTGGTGGTACAGAGACCTAATTGCCTGTAGCAACGGGTTCGGTACACCGTATTCCCAGAGCACACCCCACATGATAGTCCGAGGGACACGTCGAAAGCCTTCTATAAATCCACAAAGCACATGTGGACAGACTGAATAATTTAACTTAGAGTAAAATGTTTAACATTATTCATTCATTTTCCGAACTGCTTCGACCTATTAGGGTTGGGGGGAGATTGGCGCCCATCCCAGTCTACTATAGGCGAGGTCGGGGTACACCCTGAACAGCTCGCCAGGCCATTGCAGGGCCAACACACACGCACATACAACCATTCACACTCACACCTAGGTGCAATTTGGAACAGCTGATTAGCCTACTATGTACATGTTTTTTGACTATGGGAGGAAACTGGAGTACCCGGAGGAAACCCACACAAGCACATGCAAACTCCACACCGAAACGTTCAAACCCGGGAATTAAACCCAGGACCTCCTCACTGTGAGGCAGACATGCTAACAGCTACATCACTGTGCCGCTCCTCGTTTAATGTTATCATTAATAAATATTGTTGACATGTTGGGCAGCACGGTGGTGCTGTGGTTAGCATGTCCACCTAACAGCAAGAAGGTCCTGGGCCCAAGTCCTGGACTTGGCAGGGTTGTTTGTTTGTGGAGTTTACACGTTCTCACCGTACTTGGGTGGGAGTTCCTTGGGTACTCCGGTTTCCTCCCACATTCCAAAGACATGCACATTAGGCTAACTGGCTGCTCCAAATTGCCCTTTGGTGTGAATGTGAGTGTGAATGGTGGTGTGTGCGTGTGTGTTCAGGGCAAGCTGTTCAGGGTGTGCCTTGCCTTTGCCCAGTATCGGCTGAGATAGTTTCCAGCTTCCATGTGACCTCAGTAGGATTAAGCGCTTTGCCGAATGAGTGAGACGTGAAAGCAAACTCCTAAAAAATTTAATGCATGCACCTAGTTCATGTCTAGTTTCCTTCATAAAACTAAGTTTCCATCTATATGAATAATTGTGGTCCTGCGTTGGTCTGGCGAGTCGTTCAGGGTGTACCCTGCCGCCTCATTCTATCAGGTGCATAAAATCAATCACACAGCCACAATTTTGGGGTTCAAGCCCCAGTACCACCAAGAGGCCACTGTTGGACCCTTGGTAAGATAAGGTAAGTCTGTTGGGCTTTTTACAACTGAGCCTACGGGCTCATCTTATCTCTGGATTCTGTAGCGTGAAGCGACTAGGAGTTCAACTCCCCCTGGATGATACTTCCCAGTATTTTTTTTACTGGTACCCATTAATACTGCTGGGTGGACAGAGGCACACTTGTGGTTAAGACCATGCCCAGGGGTCCAAGCAAAATTGGGGTTTAACAGGGATTTAAGTGCAAAACCTCTTGATCACGTGCCCAGCACCCTAACCACTACACCACCAGCCCCACAAACAGGCTGTTGGACCCTTGGGCAAGGCCCCTTAATTCTATCTGCTCCTGGGGTGCCTCGTCATGGGACTGACCCTGTGCCTGGACACCAACTTGCTAACAAGCTGGGATGTGTAAAGAAAAGAATTTCACTATGCTGTAATGTACATGTGCCAAATCTTTTTCTTCAAAGTGCATCTGAGGGCAGCATCAGTACAAGCACTATAGGTTAGGATCTTTAAGAAACAAATGACCATTACATGGAGCTGCACATAAGCCCAAGATCTCTACACACAATTCCAAGCTTTAGCAAGATTCACAGCAATCAAAGTGCTTCTGTGTGGAGTTTGCATGTTCTTCTTGTGCTTGCGTGGGTTTCCCACCATCTCACCGTCCAAGACATGCACATTAGGCTAATTGGCTGTTCCAAATTGCCCCTGGGTATGTGTGAGTAAGAATGGTGGTGTGTGTGTGTGTGTGTGCTGGCCCTGTGAGTGCGAGTGTGAATGGTTGTTTGTGTGTGCTGGTCCTGAACTGGCGAGGTGTTTAGGGTGTACCCTGACTTCAGCCTTCAGGCAACTCCACAACTGTGTGTTTCCAAAACCAAAAATAAACACACCCCCATATCATCTCACTTAGAGAACCATGATGTTAAATGCTAAGAAAATAATTGTAATATAATGAAACACTGCGTTTATTTTGCACAGTAGTATAACAGTGTGTTCATAAGTTGGGTTCTGTTATCTGTGACTTCAGTAAATGCACAGTGTTCTGTCTGGATAAAAAATTAATGGCAAACAGCACCATGGTCTCATAATAACTTCATTCATTCATTTTCGGAACTCCTTAATCCAAATTAGGGTCAAGGGAAGGTTGGCGCCCATCACAGCCGACTCTGGGTGATGTCAGAGTACACCCTGGACAGCTTGCCAGGCCATCGCAGGGCAGAAACTCGCTGACAGCCTACTCTTGTTGAAAATCAGCAATGGTTCTTTTACATGCCTCTCACCACAGACAGTGCGAGACATGGCCGGCCTTTGATAACCCAGTTAGCTGCACTGGGGGCTCATAATAACTTTTATTTGTGTATTTTCTTTTAGTAGTGTGTTATTATTATTATTATTAGTAGTAGTAGTAGTAGTATTGGCACAGTGGCACAGTGATTAGCACGTCCACCTCACAGCAAGAAGGTCCCGGGTCCAATTTCCGGGCTCGGGGCGTTTCTGTGTGGAGTTTCCATGTTCTCCTTGTGCTTGCATGGGTTTCCTCGGGGTACTCCGGTTACCTCTTACATTCCAAAAACTACAGTATGATAACTATACACTTTTATTATGACTGATATTTTTCTTAAAAAAGAAAAACTCTATCGAAAAGGGGGCGGCACGGTGGCGCAGTGGTTATCTCGTCCGCCTTACAGCAAGAAGGCCTGGGTTCGATTCCCAGCTTGGGCATTTCTGTGTGGAGTTTCCATGTTCTCCCCATGCTTGCGTGGGTTTCCTCGGGGTGCTCCGGTTACCTCCTACATTCCAAAAACATGCACATTAGGCTACAACTGGCTGTTCTGAATCACCGCAAGCTGTGAGTGTGAGTGCGAATGGTTGTGTGTGTTGCCCTGCGATGGCCTGACGTGCTGTCCAGGGTGTACCTCGCCCTCGCCCGGAGTCGGCTGAGATGGGCGCCAGCCTCCCCGCGACCCTAATTAGAATTAAGTGGCTTGAAGAATGAATTAATGAATGACTATTTTATATATATATATATATATATATAATTGTTATTTTATTTTGAATTTGAGGGAGTTTGATTCAAAATATTGTTTAAAATAATGTCAACCCAGTTTAAATGATCCACTTGTTACTCAGGCTTGCAGCTGAAATCTGAACTTCAGGATGTTTAGGGGCGTGGGTGTGTTATATTAAAATTCATCACAGAGGGGTGGGGTTTGTTTAAATATTCATGAGGGACCATTGTCCCAGACTCCACGGGCTCATTTGAATATTCATGACGGAGTGCTGACACAGGCGCGGTGGAAGAAAAGTTTACAAAGTTTGTGACGGCCGGGGAGAGAAGCACCGGGGCTGGGACGGTCTGTGGACTCGGAAAACAAAGTTACTTTACATTTAAAAAAAAAAAAAAAACAGGTCGAACTCAAGGAGATGTTTTTCTTCGTCTTTCGTTAACTTTGTTGGAAAGAAAGAATATAATAAGAAGTATTACCGCAACTTTATAAGACTTTAAAAAGGAAAGGGGGGAAAAAAACGGGCCTTCTTTTAGGAAAAGTCCGTCTTTTTGTTTTTGTGAAGAGTAAACCGTTATTTGGTGATTAATTTCTTCAAAAACAAAAAACAAAAAATGAGCAGCAACCCAGTTCAACCTCTACCGGGCCAGCAAGTGATCCACGTCGCCAAGGACCCGGACACGGACCTCGAGGCGCTCTTTAACGCCGTCTTGAACCCGCGGCCGAGCTCCTGGAGGAAGAAACACCTGCCCGAGTCGTTCTTTAAGGAGCCCGACTCCGGGTCGCACTCGCGACAATCCAGCACGGACTCCGGCAGCCAGCAGCCGCCGAGGCTCCAGCCGCAGCACGTGCGCTCGCACTCCTCCCCGGCGTCACTGCAGCTCAGACCCGGAGCGCTCGCGGCAGCCACCGCCGCCGTCACCGCGAGCCCCGTGCAACACGCGCACAGCCGCCACCAGTCTTTTGATGTCACCGACGAGCTGCCGCTGCCCCCCGGATGGGAGATGGCGTACACGTCTGCCGGCCAGAAGTACTTTCTCAAGTGAGTGTCAGTGTTACTTTGATCCGTGATGTGGCATCGCCGGGGTCGGCCTGCTGCGCGCGCCTTCACCGGGATACAACTGGTAGACCTGCCCCGAGTGAAGCGCAGTGATTTACACACACACACACACACACACACACACACACTGTAAAAGAAAAGATCTACAGTTAATAAGCGTGTGAGGATTCATGGCCCTTTAACCATTTTGTTATGATACCATAAAAAAGTGCAGGATCTTTTTTCTTTCTTTTTTCTTTTTCCTTTTGTTTTCTTTTCCATTTAAAAAAAAATTCCCACCCACAAAAGTATTCAGTTGATGTTTTATCAGATTTGGATGAGGATCTGTAGTGTGGCTCCAGAAATTTTTTTTTATCATCTTTAATGAATTAAAAAAATTCTAATATGATGGTATCAATCAAACAATAAATAAATAAATAAACCAGAAGACAAACGAACAAATAAATAATAAATGATAATTAAATCCTGTACCTGCCAATTTATTTATTTATTTGTTTTTGCTATAATGAAAAAGTACAGGATATTTTTTTTACACCATAAATATTTACAATTTTGTGGACGGAACTGGGAGATGATTATCAAATTTACTGTGGGGGCAAATCAGACGCAAACAAGAATTTATCACAAGAAGTTATCACTTTAAAGCAGCCTTTCAGGGACCTTTTTTTAAATTTGTGCTTAAAATTTCTTTTTTTTTTATTACAAATCTCTTAGAGTGATAGTGGGCACACCTTTCTTTCTTTCTTTCTTTCTTTCTTTCTACTTTTCTTTCTTTCATTCTACCTTTCTTTCTACCTTTCCATCTTTCCACAGAACAGACTGCCTCTACAACAGCACTTCAGATATCTCACATCCTTAACAGAAGGACTTTGTGATACTATTAATAATCCCCCTAAAGACCATATAGGTCATGGGCTGCAACGGCTCTGTTATGTTTCTTAGGAAACTGTGTTTGTATCGTTTCACACACGCATTAGCTTTAATCTTGGATCGCTGCTGGGGTACTCTTGGTTAAATTAGTTGTTGAGAAGAATGGCTACCTTATAAAGTGGTTTCATTTTACGTTCTATGCCTGAGTTGAGGTTTCACTGATCTGTGTTCAGGTGCACTTGCTCGAGGTGCGTGTGCAGGAAACATTGTGACAGTATCAGGGAGTGGGGAAGACAAATGAAGTAGTTGTTGTTTTTCTTCTGCTGTATGTGGCACACTTTTCACAGTAAATCCATTATCAACATTCACCTTGATCATGTGATAAGGATGACTCTCAGTGTTGAGATGTGTCTAAAGTGAAACACAAGTCTGGCTCTGTGTACATAAGCGTTTGGAACAGACTCTGTTTAGGAATGAAAAAGCAGGGGGGACGGGGACAGGGTGGACGGGATGGGGGACGGGGTGGACGGGGGACGACGACAGGCCGACGACATCTTTTCTTCCCAGGCCCCGAGGACGTGCTGGTTATCTCAGCTGGTAGAAAGTTGATAAGTCAGCTCGGCAGGGTGTTCGCTGTTGGGATGGGATTAGTAAACTGAGAAGCTCCACCTATAATGTTTCCTCAGCTTGTATTGGGGAGACGAAAGAATAAGATTCTAATTTGACTAGTGATCCTAAATCTGGGATTTGTAAAATGTGCTCAGTCCTATAAATTATTGGACCTGTTGTTGTGTTCAGTTGGTAGTCAATTCAGGAATAAAAAGCTCTACAGCTCCAATAAATAATAATATTATTATTATTATTATAATTATTATTATTATGCCCATTTGAATGATGAGATTTGAATGTAAAATCAAATAAAATAGCACTGAGGGGTCAAGAATTTTAATCGCATTAGTCTTATTTTATTTTATTTTTATTTATTTTTACAACTAAAGTGGGTCTCGCCCTCCCGCCCAAAAAAAAAGACCCTTTGCTCTAAACATCTTTTTCTACATGTCTCCTGTTAGAGGTTGTGCTTGAAACATGATTTATCGATATACAGCGTGACGACTTTTGGTAGCACTGAGGATTCCAGTTTTAGTCGTGCTCCTGATCAGAGCCCCATGTTCACGGAACATGTCTTGGATGGTTGTCCTGTGTCCGGGCTACCAGAGGAAACCCAATAAGGCTCATACACCACCGCTCAGCCTCGCACAGAATAAAAAACATGCAGTCTAACTCCGGTAGGCAGGCAGACTTTTCGTCGAGCAAAACCACGTCAAGGTTAATGGAAGCACGGAACATAAATTTTTTTAAATGAATAATTAAACGAATACGACAGGTGATACTAATGAACATGCATAGCAGCTAGAAAAAGGTGGTGAAAAGAAATCTCACTGTTAAACTTTCCTGCTTTCACTTCAGATCTTGGTCGGAAAACACAGGTGGAATCGTGTTTATTTATTTCCTCCAGGGCTGAAGTTGATTCAGCCCTCAAGAAGCTTAACTCTTATAACACCGGCCTCGGATACCTATCAACAGAGATATCTATCGACAACTCCAATTTTTAAATTATACTTCAAATTTTCCATAAACTAGGCTCTAGTTAGTCTTTTTATTGGTATTATGTTGGCAGTTTTTTGGTTCTAACATGTATTTTTACATTAACACAAGCATTCTCAGGTTGATGTTCGTGTATACATGTGCATTGCAGTGTGAATCTCTTAAAAAGTTACCTGGTCATTAAATCTGTGGGAAAGTCTACAGTGTCATCCTCAGCTGCTCATCACTGCAGACTGGGTGGTCCTGGAACGTAAATTCTCTGCATAATATACAGCAGTCCGACAATACATTATCACAGTGTCGCTATTTCGATATTGAATTTGACGACTCGAGATACGTTACGCGACGGGGGAAAAATTGAAGGAAACTACTGAGGTTCAAATGTAATCATAGCTGGTTAAGGTATAGCCAAAATCAGGAGGCAAATAATGCCGTGCTTCGATCTTGTTTTGAAAGAATTGTGGGATTTTTATTTTTGTGTGCGTGTGTGTGTGATTTGCTCTGGCGCACATCCCAAAGTTTGCTCTGGAAGGAAGTAAAGACTGTGACTCACATGCGGGAATGGCCTCCGCGTGGTCATCTTCCTGCTTCTCTCCTCCTCTTACTCCTGCAATCTTACTTGTTGCATTTTAAGATGAACATGTTAGTGCCTGCCATGCATTCAGTTGGCACATCCACCATCAACAAAGCTGCAGACCTGGGCTTCCCTCCGCCCTGCAATTAAGCAGTCAAGATGACAAAAGTTTGCCTGTCAGGGGTAATTATTCACTCAAGTAAAGCCCAAACCCCCCTTCCCCCCACAAACCCATCAAAGCCACCCCCCCCCCCCTTTTTTTTTGCAGTTGCAGACTTTATATGCTGGTGCCTTGTCGAAGGAATGAATAAATAAATACTTAAAATAATGATGCTACACTTAAACCATGCTAAATGCTACGGTACTGCGTCATGCTTCCTACTTCCAACTCTACGCACAACTTATTATTTTACAATGATCTTATTTCCTTTAGAGGACAATTGACTATAAGTGAAGAAGCAAAAATGTTGTACTCAGGAAGGAAGTATCGTCTGTAATGTGACGTACACGCTGACAGAGTGATATGACTTTAAACGGCTATCCCACCCTCTATCGTCGTTCTCTTTCTCTAGCGCTCTCTCGATAAGCTGTCAGAGGGTGACATCCCACATTCGTATGTCCTCACACCTCCCCAAACCTGTTTAGGTTCTGAATGTTTATGTCCTTAAGTGTTGACTAAAGTAACAGCACCAAGAAATCCAGAACAGAAGAGATCCTCTAGTGCAGGTTTAACAAGAGCTGGTGGTGGTTATGAAATCACTTCAGTGAACAGCAGCAGGGTTTTCTGGTTCAGTGAGTCACTGAGAGTCTGAATTATTAGCTACCCCCCCAAAAAAAATAAAATAAATAATAATAAAATAAATAAATAAATAAATATATATATATCATGTCGAAGCAGCCAGGAATTAAAGATATTAGCAAAAGTATGGGTTCTGCATTTGTCATTCTGTGCTATATTTTCCTTTTAAGCTCTGCCCAAGAAACAATGCCTCGTATATTGTTTTTTGCGTGATTGCAACCAGTTGATAAAACGTGTTTACCCTCGCGTCTTCTCTTCCTTCTCGCTTGCTTTTGGTTTGTTAATCTGATTGAACGCAACTGTTTCATTACCTACACGGCAGCAGGTTTTGACGTTTCGTTGCGTGGCTTCTGGGGGCAGAAACGACTTGTTTTTGTTGATTTCATTCGAGTAGAATAGGGGCGGTCCTCTATGACGTCATGCCAAATGAATGGATAAGCAGGTTTGGGAACGTGATACGAGAGGCTTGTTTAATGTTTGCTGCTTCACACATTTCTTCTAAAGACAGAAATCTTTACATAATGTCTCTCGTTACACTTACCCACTCACTCTATCTCAGCCGACACTGGGCAAAGGCGGGGCGCATCCTGAACAGCTCGCCAGACCATTGCAGGGCCAACACCACACACAACCATTCACACTCACACCTAGGGGCAATTTTGAACAGCCAGTAAGCCTAATGTGCATGTCTTTGGACTGTAGGAGGAAACCGGAGGACCCAGAGAAAACCCACGCAAGCTAAGGAAGTAAAGGCAATCCAGGATCTTCTTAATGTGAGGCGGACGTACTATCCACTTCAGCAATGTGTGGCCCTATTTAAATACAGGCTTTTGTTCATTGAAATGAGTTGGAGATAAGGCTGTTGCACTACACACATTGGATAGAGTCAGTAGGAATTCAGTACTGCAGGTGGAAACGTGAGAGAAGTAAGGCTTCTGAGAGATTATAATGGGACCTTGATTTGGCTTCTATCACCGAAGCAGCCATAACAGATGTGTTTGTGGCGGCAGCAGGCAGTCTGAATTTTTTTCTCATCTGTTTTGGGGTTACGGGATGCTGGCCTTACTTAGCATTATATAACGAATTGGATTATAGCGCTATGGCACTAAACCCTGTTCAGGAAATCAGATCTGATTTTACTGTTAATGTCCTTTGACTATAACGCCATAAAAGATTGCCCTCTTTTGCACTTTTGGAAAATACATGGAAGCACAACAGCTCGGGTTATTCAACAGCACAGAATAATTATATGCTTTTTAATGATATGTTGTTACTATTCTCTGCATAAAACCAATTAAAAGCTTTAAGTGAGATTTTTTTGCATCATTTTTATTATTCAGCATACTTTAATTCACTTTACATTTATTTTACAAGTCATGTTGGGCTGTTTGCACCCAAACCTAGTGGCTAATCAGAGCTGGAGCTTATCCTGGTTTCTGTAGCATGAAGTGACTAGGAGTTCAACCTTCTTCCCAGTATTATTTACTGGTACCCATTTATATTGCAGTATGGACAGAGGCACACTTGTGGTTGAGACCTTGCCCAGGGATTTTAGCACGGTTGGGGTCTAACTGGGATTCGAACCCATGAACTCATGAGCCCAACACCCTATCCAATACACCACTGGCTCCACACCCATTGATGCTGGTGGGTATACAAAGGCACACTTGGGGTTGAGACTTTGCCCAGGGATCTTAGCAAGGTGAGGGTGGGAAGGGGGGGTCCTAACGTGTTTTCGAACCCATGACCTCTTGATCATGAGCCCAGCACCCTTCCCACTACTCCACCAGCCATGCAGAAGTAAATTTGATGCAACAGTGCAGAGATGCATGTTAATTACAAAAAAAACCCAAGATTTAAATGAGGAGAAATTTAGGTTTTCCTAACTGCTGTGTTGTTGGTTTCCTCTGGGTGCTCCAGTTTCTTCCTACAGTCCAAAGACATGCACGTTGGGCTAATTGGCTGTTCTAAATTGCCCCTAGGTGTGAGTGTGAATGTTTGTGTTGGCCTCGCAGAGGTCCGAACAAGCTGTTTAGGATTTATCCAGCCTTCGCCCAGTATCGGCTGAGATAGGCTCCAGCCTACCTGTGACACAAATAGGAGTAAACGATTTGGCAAATGAGTGAGCGAGTGAGGTTTTTATTTTTATTTTTTTTTTACTTGAATTTTTTTGGACATTGAGGCTGTATGACCCCAAAGTTTATGGCCTCAACATATTTCATTTTTGATTAGTTTCTTTTATTTCCATGATTTTTTATATACTGTATTAATCCCACATTGGAAATTATTGACTCTGTATTTAACCCATCCAAAGTGAACACACACACACACACACACACACACACACACACACACACACACACACATAAACAGTGAGCAGACACACACACGGAGCAATGGGTTTCCACACATTGGGGTGCTCTGAGAGCAGTTGGGGGTTAGGTGCCTTGCTCAAGGGCACTTCAGCCATGAATGTGGAGGAAGGGAAGGTGCAGCTCACTCCCCCCTCCACCACACATTTTCTCTGCTGGTTTGGGAATCGAATTAGCCACCTTTCAGTCCCAAACCTGCTTCTCTAACCATTAGGCCACGGCTGCCCCCGATGATGGGTTGATTGTGATTATCGGTGGGTTGTTTGTACGGACCGTTCCGTTTCTAAAGCATTCGTGAGCTTGACAAAGTCGGCAATGTCAGTGTAGTTGCTGCTCACATGCAAAACAGCTGATGGACCGCTCTCTGGGGAGACCCGAGCCAGGGCCTCCAGCATGCTGATACATAACATATAGGAACAGCCTGTTATTTATGGGCTTCAGGTTTAATAACCGACCTTTGCTACCTCTTTAAAATGTAAAGACTGTTTTGAGTAACAGCTGATTGTGTCTCTCCTATTCGTGGCCCATTGTTTGATAGCACAAAGTTTTACTGGTGATTTGTTCTGGCTCGGGGTCTAACTTAGCAATGTTGCCATCACTACAAACACTTTAAAAACAAAGAGACCCTTCAGAGTGACGTGTGATCCCTGCCGTGGAGTGTTCAGCCCTGGTAGATAAGATGATCTATTCATAATACACTGAGGGCCAGCGTTGACTGAATTAATGCATGGGTGAGAGGGTAACGAAAGTTTTTGTGTGTGTGTGTGTGTGTGTGTTCGCAGCGTACAAATGGTTGCATGCTCACATCAGTCAATAATCCGATATGCGTGAGTTTGCTTAAAAGGCTGTGTAGGAGCTGGAGGTTTGATACGGACAGAGAGAGCTTTGTTTACGTGGCTGCTCCTGTGAACAGTTCACAGCCGTGGTTTATAAGTTTTAAATAAGGAAGCAGCTCTCTGGCCGCGTATCAGCTCTCGGACATGGTGCCGCTGACCTTCAGCAGACGTCTCCTTACGGGAAGACAGCTGGAAGCCTTTAGCTGGAGAGAAGATGGGAGATTACTAGACACACACACACACACACACACACACACACACACACACACACACGTACGTGCTCGACTGCATTTCATGTGCTTTCACCTCTCTGTCAGTTTACAGACCTCAGCACAGAGCATGGAGCAGACAAGTCTAAGCTCTTCCAGGAACTTTTGCTTTTGATCATTATAATGCAGTAGATGTAAACTTGGCTGCACACAATGTCTTGAGTTCACTAGTAGTTTAAAAGCCAGGCCTGTGTACCTGTAATTGCTTTTATTTTCTTCTCATATGGTTTTATTTCTGGCAGTTTGTCTGTGACGGTCACTTCAAGTTGACGGTCACTTCATAACACTCACACGTTTAGTTATAAAAGACCACTGGACATCTTTGCCGCTTATTTTTTTTTCTGACGTACGTACACTCGACCCTCGATTCTACGGAACCCGTTTTAATTGATATCGGAAGCAGTGGACAAAGTCTGGAGTAGCCGAATCTGTCTAGGAAGGCTCGGCGGTCGGTCAGTTTCGATAGTCGGCTGTTAGTTGGCGCGTGCGTCAATTTGTTTACCGCAGTCAGTAGTATTTACGTTGGACTTACATTTACACTGGATGATGTGGCTGTATATACATATGTAGCATTTTCCCCAATTTTTCCGCAGTGAAATCATCACTCACTTCCGAACCATTCTCGGAAGCTACAGACAATCGGCAAAACCGCACCCTTTTTGTCTGTTAAATCGAGGGTTGATCGTATTACCCCTCTATCCTCAGTATAAGCCGTGAACTGTGTGTGTGTGTGTGTGTGTGTGTGTGTGTGTGTGTGTGTGTGTGTGTGTGTATCACGTGCCCTCAGCTGTTTTTCTCAGTGGCGCTTTTCACACACTCCCTCCTCCCCTTCCCAATATACAGTTGAAAGAGACGGCTCGGTCCACAGGATATGGAACCACTCATTTCCTTTTGTTTGCCTGGATAATGGCTGGAGGGACATGGCGGCCTCTCTTTTGGGGTTTGGTGAGGCGAAAAACAACAAACATGAGTCACTTCAAAGACTGCAGTCAAAATGGTGGAAACGGACAATATGAGTAACTTTACCGAAGAAATTTAGGCATCAGGCCTTGTTTTTTTGGCCTTTTGTTTGACACGAAACACAATAGTGGGCCAACACTTCATACTGCGTCATGTGTAAATACACCAGCCATTTGTGAAGAAAGTGGCTAGTCGTTTCTTTTTCGTTTGTTTATTTGTTTTTTTTTTTTAATGAAATAAATTTAACTAACTTTAATTGAAAAAAGAATTATGATCAGGGCGGCACGGTGGCATAGTGGTTAGCATGTTCGCCTCACAGCAAGAAGGGCACGGGTTCGAGTGCCGTGCTCAGGGGCGTTCCTGTGTGAAATCTGCATGTTTTCCTTGTGCTTTCCTGGGTTTCCTCCAGGTACTCCGGTTTCCTCCCACAGTCCAAAAATTTCCACATTAGGTGTGAGTGTGCATGGTTGTGTGTGTTGCTGTTCGGGGTGTACCCTGCTTTCGTCAAGTGTTTGCTGAGATGCCATGACCCGAATAGGATCAAGCGGTTCATCAAATGAATGAGAGAGTAAATCTACCTTGATTTCTTAATTTAAAGCATCAAGAAGGTATCATCTGTAAAAATTGTTGAGGTTTGGATCCTGCCAAAGTGAACAGCATGAAACAGGCTCATAGATAACGTCCTGAACAGCGACTGAACTATCAAAGATTCCAGGTGCCAGTCGTTGCCAGTCTAAATAATGTTGGGCCGTCTGTAGCCTTCGCAGCTGTTGAAGTAGTCAAAATCATGTAACTATCCCAAAACACTTTGCATTCTTGGAAGGCCTAAGATGTCTGTCTGGAGAAGTGCACTTGAAAAACTTGGATTAGTATTTTTTTGAACAGTACTACTTCCTCAGAGAATGTCAGTTCTCGAGTGAAGAGGAAAAACTTAGTCATACATTTAGTTTTAGCTCTCATTTAAAAAAAAAAACGGGGAGAGCTGTAATCTGTAATCAGTTTAAAAGTTATGTTGAATATCATTAGAAGCCGTCAACAGATATATTTTTCTCTTGCTATCCTTCTATGGGATTTTCTGCAAGTGGGAGGAGTCTTAGAGACACCCCCCCCCCCCTCTCTCTGTGTCAGTCTGTCTCTCTCAGTCTGTCTCTATCAATCTGTCTGTCTCTATCTTTCTTTCTCTTTCTCCCTTTGTTTCTCTGTCTGTCTCTGTCTCTCTCTCTGTCTGTCTGCCTGTCTCTCTCTCTCTCTCTCTGTGTCTCTCTGTGTGTCTCTCTCTCTGTCTGTCTGTCTGTCTGTCTGTCTGTCTGTGTCTGTCTCTCTCTCTCTCGCTGCCTATTCATGAGGTCTGGAATGTGAGCAGCAGCTATGTGGGTGTATTGTTCTCGCAGCGGTAAAAAGCTCTTGGTGACCCCTCGCCTGCTTTTCTATACCGCTGGCATTTCATTCAGCACGCCGATGCATGCGGCTGCGTTTGTTTCGGAGCTGATAAGAGAACGGGGTGCAGACAGGCCCATCCTGATTCACACTTCCGTCACCCTGTCACGTGTGACGTGTCTCCGAACACCGAGGACACGCCGCTGAGGGCCAACTTGAGTATGAGCTAATGGTTATTGTCCGATCAAGTAAATGCAATCGTAAAGCGAGAATGCTCTCTCGAGGAGGGGCCCTGACATGCTCCTGATCTCTCTGAACCCGAACCGAGGCAGCTGCATTCCAGTCACCACAGTGTGAGTTATGAATGGGGGTTGGCCATAAAGTCAGTGAAAAGCTGAGGATGACGGAATTCCTCGAGTTTACTGACTTTGCCTCAATTTGATTAGGCACACCATTTAACAAGCAGACAACAAACTCTATTGGATGGCATGATTTGATTGGCAGGCAGCCCTTGAGAATGTTCCATCCCCCTCACTCGGAGACTATAAGATGATGATGCTTGTCACTGTTGTCCGAGTCGTTCTTCCTCTTCATGATGAAAGGACACCTGTCCAAACTGCAGGTGGAAAAAATCAAACCAGTAGGGATGCATAGCTACAATCTCTGAATTTCAACAGCCCGTGGGCCTCCTGATACCACAACCAGATTACCCCTTTCAAAGCACGGAAATATTTCGGCTTCATCCCTATACCTCAACCCTGCAGCATTTCTTCCAAAATGATCCAGTACACCATTAACATATAGGTCAGCGTGCTGCTGTTGTCGGTGTAACATTTGGCGTCAGCTGCTATGGCGTCTCTCGGGGTGGGACGTGTCTCAGCTGGTCTCCGCTGGTCTATGTTCAGACTGGCTGCTCACATGCAGTTTTTTGGCATATCCAGCTTGAGTTTTTGCAATATGACATCCCAATCTGTGTAATGCATTTCAAATCAGATCTGGGCTCACAACTTATACTGACCTGTTAAAGCCACATGGCCTTCATGCTTTTTTTTTCCCCCTTTAGGTGCTTAGACCTCTGACATTGTCTGACAATTAATGACGTCAAAACTACCACAAAAAGAGCATTAAGGCCGCCAATAATATTTATATTATCAGAGCTATTAATGAATTCCCCAAAAATATTAATACAAAACATTTCATAAGGTTTTGTTGGCGCTACGCCTCAAATGCAGGTTTGTGCGGCTTATAGTGGATTGTTATGTCCAATAAAATTTTATATACGCTATATAACACTAATTCAGATTTTTAGTATATACTACTCAGATACATAAAAAATGAGATTTGTATTGTTAATTTTTACATTATTGGTGTCTTGTTTAACCCATTCAGAGTATTAGTATTTACTACCCTGAAATGTTACACTCTGTCATAGTTTTGGTATATTTTTCATGAAAACACGAGAAAAACAAACAAACCTTTCTTTGATGGTTTATTTGTCCATTTTAAGGTTCGTGAAAAATTGTCAGCGTATGTCAGTTTAATTTAAAGTGTGGACCAATCAGATCACGCCATTGCTGGGTGGTATGTACTAAAACACTTATTAATTAAATGACTGAATATTAGCGATATCCACCTTTTCAATAATAATCGAATAATTATGTAAACCAAATAGCTTTCTAGTATTCGCAATAAATTTTTTATTACATTGGGTATTTTGGGGCCAGTGGTGTAGTGGGTGGGGTGCTGGGAGACGTCGTGGGTTTGTACCTCCTTTAGACCCGAAACGTGCTAAGACCATGTGGTATAAATGGGTGCCAGTAAAAGCGGTGGGAAGGTAGCCTGTGCTGGACTAGCGTCCCATCCAGGAGGAATTGAAATTCTAGACGCTTCATGCTGCAGAAATCGGGATACGCTCCGGCTCTAATGAGCCAGTAGGTTCGGGTGAAAAAACCCAACAGACTTTACTTTTTATAGGAACACTGGGATTGAATCATCCTGGATTACCTGCGAAATGCCGGATGTAGCTATTTGCTATTATACTTCCTGCGACAATCTGTAAATTAATATATTTGCTCAGTCTTCGTCAGTCTAAGCAATAGTTTGAATGTATCTGAATATCAAATCTTTTTACATTAAAAATGAAATAAAGCAATTTGAATGGTCCAATCCATGGTAAAATCACCTTGTTGGAAATTCGCCTGCGAATAGGGCCCAAGCAAAGGAATCAATGTTGGTTGCTTATAAATTGTACTGTGAATGCTTGACCTAAAACATTTAATTGAGAAGAAAAGTTTGATTTACTGAACAGTTCAAGGTTTGCAACCAGCGATCTGTCAAATGAATTAATGCGTAAATGCGTATGCAGTTTGTTCCGTAATGTGCTGTGAAGATCAGATCACACGAGAGGGGAAACTTTTCTTTTTTTTGCTTTGAGAAATAATATAGAAAGTAATAAAGGATACAATAAAAAATGACACATGCAGCTGTCGAAAACTGATGTGTCCCGGAGAGAAACTTTAAAGGTAGTTTTGGCTAGAAAGTGCAAATGCAAATGGGAGAAAATGCAAGTGAGCTGTTAATAATAGCAGGTTGAGTATATTGGGCGGTGAATTAGCAGGGGGAGAAAGTGAGGGTGATTGGGTATATATGAGAGAGAGAGAGAGAGAGAGAGAGAGAGAGCGCGCGAGAGCGAGGTAGGGGACTGGCTCAGAGCCAGGGTTCATTCCCATGTCTGCTGTGGGATTATTAACAATGAGTGCTTTGTGCGTGGGGGCATTAGGCTAATATCAATCCAGTCTTTTTATTTGTACTTTCTCTGGATGAGAGAAAGAGGCTAGTGTGCCAGCTGAAGTTAATGGGGGTTTCGCGTGAAATGCGCTTTTGTTTTATAGTCCTCACTGGATGTATTGTGCCACAATGCACAGAGCAATGGCTCTCAGTTGGTTCTGTTTCCCTGTTGACTAACACATGTATGGACTCGAGGCGACAGCACTTCTGGATTAGAAAACAGCTGTTTAAAAAAACACACACACAGAGAAGCTGTTAAAATATAGAAAGGTTTCCTCAATTATTTTATGACTGCATTAACCAGAACTAAGCTGAAAGATATAAGAAAGGCAGTTAAAAACGTCAGCTCAG
>JAOUQZ010000004.1:17443072-17461361 GCA_028564935.1 Neosilurus hyrtlii
ACGCTGTGCTCAGACGCTGTGCTCAGACGCTGTGCTCAGACGCTGTGCTCAGACGCTGTGCTCAGACGCTGTGCTCAGACGCTGTGCTCAAACTTTCAGCTCCAACGCTGTGCTCAAACTTTCAGCTCCAATGCTGTGCTCAAACTTTCAGCTCCAACGCTGTGCTCAAACCCTGTGCTCAGAAGCTCAGCCTAAACACTGTTCTCAAACACAGTGCTCTCTCTCAGCTCAAATGCTACTTCAACTCCAATACTAAATCAACTCAATTGCATAACTAAAATGTTGAGGTCAAATGGTTGGATCAAATCCTTAGCCCAAAAGCACAACTCGCATGCTCAACTCAAATACAGCTTCAAAATTCAAATCCAGATGCTTTTTTGCAGTGAGATCTGGTGTTTTTTTGGGGCAGGGTGCACAAGTGTCTTCCAGCACTGGGGTCACTTCACAGGCAGCAGACGGTTTGCTCTTTATCTTGGAGGGAATATATCCACATGGCCTGTAAAGCTGCTCACTCACGGTGTGTTTTCCATGGCAGATGGAGCTTTTTTTTTTCCCCCTCAGCCCGTCCACTAAAAGCGGCGGTCTTGGCAGTCTGGCTCCGGCCAAAGATCTCCCTGGCAGCCATCCTCTGTAGAGACTGTTGATGGATTCAGCACGCTCCTGGCACACCGACTGAATTAAAGGTCGCTTTTCCAAGATTAACAGATCCAACTGTGTGATCAAATTCAGAGGTGCTGTTCCCCAGACTCATTACTTCCAATTATCCAGTATTTTAACCCGACTTTGGAAGTCCTTCTTTCGCCGATTTGGGCTGATTGAGATTTTGTGCACACATCAGCTCAAAAGTGATTTCATGTACGAAGAAGTTAACGATTAACTCAGCAGTGCTGAAGACTTTTCTGTTCTAGAGGTATAGGAGCTGTTTTTATGTTAATGTTAGACCCAAGAATGTGCGACTGGTAGTGCCTTGTCGCCAGGGAGATGTTAAAAATGTAGCTCAGTCTTGGCCTCTTGCAGCATGCCACAGCACCACAACATTCCTCCTTACCCATTACAATTCGGCTGTTCCTCAAGGTCACTCAGTCACTTATTTAACCCTTAATAACCAGAAAATGTTTTTATGGTGGTCTCATTAGGGTAAAAAAGTGAATGCCGTCCGCATCACAAGTCCACGGTGTCTGGTTTCTCGATCCTGGTTACAATCTGTGTGTAATGTTTGTGTGTTCCATGTCATGTCCACATGAATGTCCATCTCCCAGAAACATGCTAATAGGTGAACTGGCTATGCGCAATAGCCAAATGGCGGCTGCAAATAGACTGACGCCCCATCCAGGGTGTACTCCTGCCCCGTCCTCTGGATCAGCAGAGACTCTGACCAAGATAAAGCAGCTACTTAAGGTGAATGATATTGAACTGATTTAAGGCCTTTATCGGCCTATCGAGTCTCCAAACCGCTTCCTGTAGAGCAACCTTCCTGAAGTCTTCGGCTCCAACCCTGTTCAGCACACCTGACCATCTGATTAGTGCCTTGAGATTTCTTGATCAGCTAAAACAGGTGTGTAAGGTTTTGGTTGGAGACAAAACACTGTAGGAAGGTACCTGTCTCAGGGTTGAAGACCATAGATTTCCAATCACAAGATGAATTTTGATGATGTTTCTGAAATGAAATGAATATCCTTCTGACTTCCAATGAAGTTCTAACCCTCAGACAGGACATCAGAATGAATAAACAACGGCGGTTCTTATTGCTGTGTTTCTCCCACGCTGTATGACGTCAAAAAAATCTTTCAAGTGTCCTGTAGCCTGGCTTTAAGTGAATTCCCCAAGTGTGTGAAAAGGGTGCATGGTAAAAGGCTTTGAGATCAGATCGCCACGCTTTTTACGCCATGACACAATCTGCTTGTTTTTGGACTATAGTCATGGGTCACACTGGCTCAGAAACTGGGAACGACTCCAATATGAGTTGGGTCGTACGAGGATATTCCTAAATAAAGCATTTGTATTAATTGTCTTTGCCAGACAGAAATTGGAGATGTTTAAAAGTCCGATACCGAAGTATTAAAACCCACCTTGCGGTAATAACTTTATAATCCAAGTGTCTTTAGTTGTTTTAAAATAGTGCTTCAAGTAAGTAAAGTATTCTGTCACGATGTATCTTTAGTTGGTTAGCGTAATTACTTTAAATTATCTCTGGCTTTAAATTAGCCCTTCGGTAGTTGGGGATAGTACAAACAAACGTCTTACTTAAGATGGAGTGCCATTTGCTAGTTCATAGCATAAGGAAGACCTGATACCTGTGCAGTTAAAGGAGGTGAAGGAGTAGACAAAGCGTTAATGTGTGGGTTTCATAACCAGAGCTAGTTTTTCTTGTTTCAGTGGGCTGGCAGGGTGAATGACAACACTGTCATTGATGCTGGGGAAAGGAGGTGTTTCTCTCTCTCTCTCTCTCTCTCTCTCTCTCTCTCTCTCTCAATCAGCTCTTCCAAATCTGTGCCAGGTCTATAGTTAGCTTCCACTCCGACAGCTGTTGCCTTGGTCTGTCTGCTTTTGCCCAGCCAGTTGTCCTAACTAGTAACAAGAGGAGTCACCCACAGGCCCTCTAAACAGCTGATGAAGATCTGACGGGGAACTGGTTCAACTTTCCACTCAACCATATAAATAGTTAGTGGTTTGGACAAAAAAAAAACAAGACGTGGATTGAAGAGTTAAGGTGTTCACTTCTATTGCGTACATTTTCCACATTGCACACTAGGTTCTTATGTATTTAAACTCCTGCAGTCCTACTTTAAGTCATCATTCATATTCCACAACAAGGCCTTTTAAATGTGTTGTGTTATTAAAAGCTTGAAGAACCAGCAGATTCTTCCACAATGTACGTATATTAGCCCGTTTACAAATGGCTAACGTTAGCAGTCAGGGTCGACCGCACTAGCCATAACTTGCCCCAGGTCTGGGGACGGTTCCCAACTCGTGCTCCATCTTCAGCGCTGGCAGCATAGCAGCAGTTGAGATGACTATAATTAGTAGCACATTCCACTTCCTGCCCTTCCCCTCCCTCGCATTTTCAGATTCAATTAAATATTTCTAATTCCGGCGATTCCAGCTGGTGCCCCTTGCTGTGGCGCAACAATCCCGAGCATCTGAATCCGACCCCTCATGATCCGTCTTTTGGACAGGTTCGTGACGCCCTTTGCCTCGGCATCCCTGTGCTTTGAGTGGAGTGGCTATTGTGCTAGTGACAGTGGGGGGAAAACCCCTGGTAACCTGAGAATGGCTTAACTGGGAAAGTGGATCCTCTGCTTTTTGTTCTCATTTCAGCGGCCGCGAGAACCCTCATACCAGTGCTGTGGTGTCATTTTGGTCACTTTTGAGAGGTGGAGAATGCCTCAGGTTTAACCAAGCTAGATTACATATGGCACACTCCCTCTTCAACAATGAATGCTCCTGTGAAACATGATGGCAACATGAAAGAGGCACTGACGCACCATACCTATCTATGACCCTAGATACTGACCACCATTCGGTGCTTTGCTCACTTTCTTATAAGATGCTTCTGACTTGAATTGAGTTCTCTCGCTTCTTTAGAATGAACCATCCTTGTTTCAAGCTCAAGCTCCAGCCTTTCCCAGAGCTCTCAGTCTGGACTCTGTCTGGACCCTGAACGAGGATGAAAGTAATACGTGCCTTTATGTCTGCTGTGGGTCTGTAGTGTATAATTAGAAATGTGAAGGGCTGTCAGAGGGGAAGGAGGCTGGGATTTAACTTTCTTTTCGCAGTTTGACCCCAAAGAAATAAAACCTGTGGGGTGGGGTATGTCTTCAGGAGAGAGAATTTTGCAGGTAGTTTGTTTGGTTTTGTATCAAGTAGCATGACAAGCTGTGTTTTTTCCCCTGGATATTTATTGATTTATTTATTATTCATTCATTCATTTCCTGGTTATATCCTTATTAGGCTAATTAGCCTAATAGTGCATGTCTTTGGAACCAGAATACTCAGAGGAAGCCCTCGCAAGCAGGTGGAGAACATTCCGCACAGGAGAACTCCATTGCCGATTCCAGGGCTCGAATCCAGGACCTTTTTTTTTTTTTTTTTGTGAGGTGGATGTGGTAACCAGTATAGCAGTATGCCACCTAATTATTATTATTATTATTATTATTATTACAGTTCTATATTATACAATTGAGGTATCATGGACATTCTAAAACATCAAACATAACTACTCTAGACACACTATGTGTGTGTGTGTGTGTGTGTGTGTATGTATGTATGTGTATGTGTATATATATATATATATATATGTATGTGTATATATATATATATGTATATGTATGTATGTATATATATATGTATGTGTATATATGTATGTATGTGTATATATATATATATGTATGTGTGTGTGTATATATATATATATATGTATGTATGTATATATATATGTATGTGTATATATGTATGTATATATGTATGTATGGATGTATATATATATATGTCTGTGTGTGTGTGTGTATGTATGTGAGTGTGTATCATCATTATGTATCATCATCATGATGATGATGATGATTTATATATGTATATGTGTGTGTGTCTGTGAGTTTGTATGTTGGCAAACAATGTTGTATAGTAGGAATAAAACAGTGGTAGTGTCCACCACCCTGTTGTTAATTATTTTACAATAATGACCTGTTTAATTCTTTATATGTTAACGTATCAGTAAACACAATATGAATACAGGTTCGACGCCTGTCTTGCATTTGGTTATGAGTTATATATGCTGTGGTACAGTATGACAAGGGTTCTGTATGTGTCTGTAGGTATCCTTTTTGGGCCATGGTAATAGTACACTTTCAGTATTTTAATATTTAATGAAAAACACATCACCCTTAAAAAAATTATCACTTTATTTTGCCTAAAGACAAAAAACAAAACAACTTTCCATTCAGAAAAATGGCAGCATGACTGATTACGCCTGGTTTCTGTCTCTACTAGTAGTGACGCTGATCTTTAGAGAACAGGGTCAGCTGATATCTTGTTCTAGTTTTGCATCTGATAAAATTAATCAACTTGTGTTTTTTATTGGGTCTGGAGTAACAGATCATTAGTAGTCAATAGTACTGATAACTAGTCATAGGACTAGGCAGTGGTGGCTTAGTGGTTAAGGCGATGGGTTACTGATCCAAAAGTCAGCGGTTCAATCCCACTATCACCACTGTTGGGCCCTTGAGCAAGGCCCTTAACCCTTAATTGCTTAGTTGTATAAAAATGATAATTGTAAGTCGCTCTGGATAAGAGTGTCTGCTAAATGCTGTAAATGTAAATGTACTGATAACTGATATTTGGGGTCAATACTCATTTAATCATTAACTTGAAGTTTGCAGTATGAAAATGTACTCAAATTTAATTCTTACCCACAACATAGATTAGATGATGTTAATGTTTAATTATTACATTTTATTTCGAAATATAATCCCAAAAATGACAGTGAGTTAAAATATCTTGAATCTTGTCAAATGCTTTCACTATTTCCTAGTATAAGATTATTAGGGCTATTTCACAAACACTTTATACTTTTTATGATATTTTGAAAAAATTACATAAAATAGGAAAAATAAAGTTAATAATATGCATTTAGGATATCATTTATATGGTTATTGTAGGAGATCCTAGATCATTTGTCTAAGCATCTTGAGCTGTGTGTGTGTGTGTGTGTGTGTGTGTGTGTGTGTGTGTGTGTGCGTGTGAGTGAATTTATATGACCTACTTCCTTGTGCTTTTAGTCACCTGCATTGTTAACCCAGACATGCCCTTACAGTTTCACTGAATGCAAGCACTACTTCATTCTTGCATTTCCTACAAACACCAAACAACATATTTGACTGGATTTCATTGTATTTTTGCTTTACTTAACACCTGGCAACATTTCTACTAAACTTAGTGCTGCAAAGGGAAATGGAGGCGTATTACAGAAACTTTTTTTTTTGTTGAACTCACTGCAGCATCCTTCCATATTTCCACCACAAAGCCCCAGGCTCGGGCATTTCTGTGTGGAGCTTGCATGTGCTCCTGGGCTTGTGTGGGTTTCCTCCAGGTACTCTGGTTTCCTTCCACAGTCCAAAGACATGCACATTGGGCTAACTGGCTGTTCAAAATTGACCCTAGGTATGACTGTGAATGATTATGTGTTGCCCTGTGATGTTCAGGGTGTACATCGCCTTCATCCAGTGTTGTCTGAGATAGGAACTAGCCTCCCCATGACCTCCCCATTAGGATTAAGTGGTTTGGCAAATGAGTGAGTGTCTATATGTCTAATGTGGGTAGAACATTGAGCCAGACGTCCAAAGTGTGGAGTATTTTGTAGGTGTGTCAGATATGTGTAGACATGTTCGGACTTTTGAGCGCAGGCGACATGGCACTGGTGAGTGCTAACAAGCCAGATATATCTTAATACTGGGTTTTGAAATATAGGGGATGTACTAAATGGCCCGATGCCCAGTATGAAAGATGTACGTCCAACGTTCAGGAGAAAGCCTGTTGAACTGGTAACAGCTGCTGGATTATTCCTAGGATCTCCAGTCTGCTGCTTATTTTTAACCCCTAACTGCAAGTACAAGCCTGGAACCATTCAACAGAATGCATCAGTGCTTGACTATCAGTACACAAACAGCAACAGCAACAGGAAAAACACGAGCATGGTTGCTTTAATGATGCACTATTGAATCTCAAGCTGTCCTGGGTTTAATACAGTTTTAATTCCTATTACTCCATAAGTTTAAAATATATTAATAATGCAAGGCTAATTTTGGTGGTTGAATTCTGTCAATAAATGGGTAAAATATGCAGCAATACATCTGACTACGTACTAAAATGAGTAACCTGGTTGAGTTCTTTAAAGCGCATATAGTAATTTTGCACAACGAGGCAAGTTCATTGTATACTATACGAGTTTCAAGGAGCTCATTCATTAATTCATTCGTTCGTTCATTTGCTGAACAACTTTGTCCTACTAGGGTATTGGGGAGACTGGAGCCTATCTCATCCGATTTTGGGCAAAGGAGGTGTGCACCCTGAACACACAACTATTACACCTAGGGCAATTTGGAACAGCCTAATGTGACTGTGATAAAAAACCCGAGTACACAGAGGAAACCCACTCAAACATGGGTAGAATATGCAAACGCCATACAGAAACACCATCGCTGAGCCCGGGACTTGAACCCAGGACCGTCTTGCTGTGAGGCGAATGTGCTGACCACTATACCATCGTGCCGCTCCCTTTTCAAAGCACTTTTCAAGTTAAAAAACAAACATATATATATATGACAGTACGGGAATAAACCCTCACCTCCATCACTCCCTAAAGAGAGCAACACAGCAGCGCTTTAGACCTTCCGTCCAACTCTCTCACCTTCTCATCTGTCCGTTCCGTTTAAACACCTATGGTTCATAGGTCATATGGTGATGCATGCTTATTAGTCCAGGTAATGAAGATTGGTCAATAGCTCCAATTTGAATGCTAATACTGTCATGTTTATCATCTCTTAGACCATTAGAGAGCCAAGCCGTGTTTTTTCCATAACTCGCACAAGTTGGTCATATATTTCCACTGTGTTTGTGATCCTTGAGTCTTTTATTTCACTTTCTCTGTGTCTTGTTCTCTGAATTTCTTATTTGTTTGGCTTTGAACCTGATGACCTAGAAAAGAAGCTCTTGTATGTTTCCTTTCATTTGCAAAAACCTTTTGACTTAAGTTACCCATACACAACCACTGTAAATCAAGTTTGAACAAATAAGTTTATACTAGTAATCGGACACACTGCGGAATGCGCAGGTAGAGATTAGATGGAGCATTACGTTTTGCATAAGTAGCTTTTTTGTACTGTTGTGTTGCAATTCTATCATGTATTACCGATTTATCTGCAGGACTGCACTGTTTCATCCTCCAGCCCACTAACCCCTTTTATTATATAACTGGAATTCTGTCTATCATACGACCTTGTGCTGTCATTAGGACAATATCACAATACTGATAGTATTATTGCTGAACGCGGCAGTACGTGTATTAGCCCTAAAACTCAATTATCACTCATAAACGTCATTAAATCCAAAAAGTTGATTTTGCTCTTTTTTTTTTTTTAAGGAGCTAATTCCAAAATGTCACTGCGATCTCTTCTGCCGAATTAGTTTTCTTCTATTAATCAGCATTGCAACAGCATTGAACTCCTTTCTAACGAGCCAAGGTCATCTACTCAATTCCAATGATTCTTAATGTAAAAAGGAATGTACGTAATCAGTAATAACACTTTTTTCTTTTACCATTTAGATTAAAATTTTTGATCTTGCATCAATTTCGAAGAATGAAGCAAACTTGGTGTGAGTGGGATATTTAGATTTTTGTAATCCGTGTAACGATCTCCAAATAATGAGTCATTAAGCTGATTTAATCTAAAACCTTTAACCTTTATCCAGGTATGTCTCTAAATTACATCACAGTAGGTTAGCACATCCACCTCACTGCAGGAAGGTCCTGGGTTCGGCGAGGGCATATCTGTGTAGAGATTGCATGTTCTCCACGTGCTTGCATAGGTTTCCTCTGGGTATTTTTAGGTTTCCTCTCACAATCCAAAGACATGCACATTAGGCAAAATATATATATAAAATATATTTATTTCAAACAATATCATAATTACAAAGTGTATCAGTATTAACAGAATCCATTTCCTCCACTGTGCTCCCAACATCACTAATTTGGCAAACCTCTTAAGCCTACTAGGGTCACAGGGAGACTGGAGTCTATCTCAGCTGACACTGAGTGAAGCTGGGGTACACCCTGACCACTCACCATACCATTGCAGGGCCAACACACACACACACACACACACACACACACACACACACACACACACACACACACACACTCAAAACCTAGCGGCACACTCACACCTGGCGGCAGTTCGGAACAGCATGTTAGCCTAATATGGACGTCTTTGGAGTGTGGAAGGAAACCAGCGCATCAGAAGGAAACCCATGCAAGCATGGGGAAAATATGCAAAATCCACACAGAAAGGTCTTTGCTGGGTCCAGGACTCGGACCAGGGACCTTTTTGCTCTGAGGCGGACATGCTAGCCACTTCACCACCGTGCTGTCCGTTCTTTGTTTAGCTCATAATTATTTATTTGTTTGTTTGTTGAACTCTTAATCAGGAAGCTTTGTATTAAATAGGTTCTGTTGGTTCTGGCAGCAATAATCCAAAAGAGAGAGAGAGAGAGAGAGAGGGAGAGGGAGAGAGAGAAAGAGAGAGAGAGAGATAAAGTAACTTATTCTGGAGTCGGGTGACAAGGTGCCACTGAAACACTGCAGTCAGGCCCATGAACTGTGCCTACTCTTGTGTCTTTAAACACCTCTCACTGAGGCATGACTTGAATGTTTACATCTAGGTGTGTGGTGCAAGTGATTACTTTTGCTGATGGGGAATCTCATTCGTCACTGGACTCGCACACAGGCTCTGGGGTGCTACCACACTAACAGTAAGCCCAACTCTGAGGTGTTGTGTCCATCTGGTTTTTTGTTTTTTTAGCCTCGATGTTGCCCCAGATCCAGCACCCAGCCATTGTTCCTGTGTGTGTGAGAGTGCGTGGATTTCTTCTGTAAACAGAACACCTCTCACACAAACTCTACCTCAGCCAGGCCTCGTCCTCTAATCTCTGTGTTAGCTCCTTATTGGAAATATTCTACCATGTTCATTTCTGCTTTACTTGTTCAGCAACTGCCAAAACCCGTGCAGCGAGAAAGCTCTTTCTTTCCTCACCTGAATGGACATGGTAGTTTTGGACCCAAGAAAAAAACCTTGGAGATATTTAGACCAACACAACTGTGCATTACTATTAACTAACAGTGTATTGAGTGACTGACTCAAAGGATAATTCACAACTTTCGCTTTTCATTCTGAACATGTCGTTATATACGTCTCGCGACATTAGCGACGTCGCGTTTTTGTTGTTCATGGACTGTGGTTACGCGATTTCACAAAATGAGGCTCTGACGCGGAGTAGTCTCAAACTCTTCTCAACCTGTCCGTACATGTTGTGAGAAGGTCACAAAGTTGTCGTCTTGATTGTAAATTATTTGTTTTTCATTTGCAAGGAAAAGCGGCAAGTTGGTGAAAAGTTTGAGTCCTGCTATCACCCGCCATATTCTGTGTATTTTGTCATCATTTGCATTTTAATTGCATCTTGTTCCCACTAATGATGTGCGATCAAAACGCGATTGATTTACGACAGGAGATTCGCTTTATTCGCCAAACATCCGCAAACCAGTCGCAAGTTGCATGCCGCATAACCTACTCGCGACTTTACCACGATATACATATTTAAGCCGCAAAATATGCACTTGCATGTGAAGTCGCAAAACATCTGATCACGAATTTAAAATTTTGCAAAGAAGAAAAAGAAAAAAATCGCAAAAAAATTTAATTGACATTAATTCATTTTCTATCGCACCTCTACTATGATCACCCCCTTAGTGAATCTTGGCCAGTAGTCGGTTTATGTGGAGTTTGCATGTTCTCCGTGTCCATGCATGGTTTTCCTCAGGGATCTCTGGTTTCCTTTTATAGTCCAAAGACATGCACAAGAGGCCAACTGACTACTCTAATTTGCACAATAATGTGAATGTGAGTGTAAATGGCTGCCTGTGTCAGTGTTGGCCTTTCAATAGACCGGTGACCTGTTTGGCAGACTTCATTCGTGTACACTACCTCTTTACTGCAGTCAGCTGGGTTTGGCTTCAGCTTTCCCTGAGATCCTGACTGATAGGTGGTACAGATAATGAATGGTTGGTTGGTTGGATGGATGGATTTTCATATAATCTATTCTTGAATTGATTTTTTCAAATCTTACTGTACACTTTTATAAAAGAAAAAAATTCAAATGGAGCACTTCATGTTTGGAGCAGGGTACTAGCGAATTCTTTATAAGAAGCTAAAAACCTTAAACTATGCTCTTGCAAACCATTATTCAAGGTTCTGCCAGGTCTGTCCATTGATCCAATGATTTACACTCCTCTCAAACTAAGAGAGAAACATGGATTCAGAACTAACTTTGCATGTTCTGATGAGCCTTCCTGGCCTTTTAGAAGACCATTCCATAGACTTAACCCAGGACAGAGTTGACCTACGCTGTGCAGATCTCTAGGCCTGGGGTCGTAATCCCACAGCTGCTGGATGGACAGCTGCTCCACCCAGGCCCTTAGGCCTCTCAGCCCACTCTTGCTGTCCCACCCCCCACTGTTCCCTGCTTCTCATAAATCTCCCCCTGGTGGATGAGATCTCCTCGCACCCTGCCAGAGAAGCAACAAATCAGCCACTCTTGACACCTTTCTTGGAAGTCCTGGTTTGAGATTTTAACCAGTTCAGTGTTAATGCTCCATATGGAGATAAAATTATGGACACTTATCCCAAAAATACAAGGTTCTGTTTAGCAGACAGCAGTGTTTGGGGTCAGTGATATGGAAAAGAGAACATGTCCATGCATACATTCATCCAGTTTTTGTGCGAACTAATAAGCGCTGCAGTGAATCCAGAGCTAATTAGTCATGATATACGACATTTGTATACATTTTAATACTCGTATAAAGATTACGCTGTCAACTATAAATTGCTTACTTCCAAAGACAGTAGGTGCATTGGTTGTTCCAAATTGCCCCTAGGGTTGGATGTATGTATGAATGATGTGAGTGTGCCCTGTGATGGTTTGGGGAGCTGTTCAGGGTGTACCCTGCCTTCACCCAGTGTCCCTGCAACCGTTATAGTAGGATTGAGTGGATCTGTTAATAAGTGAGCATTATACACATATACGTTCAGCCATAACATTTAAAAACACTGAGAGACAAAGTGGATAACAGTGGTTATCTCATTACCGTGGCACCTGAAAAAGAGTGGGATGTATGAAGCGGGAAGTGAACAGCCAGTTCTTGAAGATGATGTGTGATGATGAAAGCAGGAAAAATGGGATAGTGTAAGGATCTGAGTGACTTTACATGATTTACATTGTAAAGGTTAAATGGCTGGGTCTATTTATATCCAATATGGCAGGTCTTGTGAGATGTTCCTGTTATGCAGTGGTAAGAATCTACCAAAGGTGGTTCAAGGCAGGACAACCGGTGTACTGGCAAGAGTATTGCGGGCACCCAGTGGGTGCTCATTGATGCGTATGTGGAGTGAAGGCTAGTATGTCTGGACTGATCCCACAGAAGAGCTACTGTAGGTCCAACAGCTAACACTGTTAATGCTGGCTATGATTAAAAGGGTGTCAGAACTCATAGTACATTGCAGGTTGCATTTGGCAGACACCCTTATCCATTTATCATTTTTGTACAACTGACGGTTAAGGTTCCCTTGCTCAAGGGAACAACAGTGGAAGATTGGTGGTAACTGGGGTTTGAACCCCCGACCTTTGGAGCACTAACCCAGCGCCTTAACCGCCGGGCTACTACTGCCTTGATGGCTGCCGAGCTGCACACCAGTTAGGTGGTGTTAATATTATGGCTGATGGGTGTAGTTTATCTGTGATTTGAAGGGAAATAAAGTTTTTAGGGGCAGTGCTGAAGCCGGAATAATCCACTAGTTTATTCTGTGATAGTAATTAGATAAAATGGCATCAACCCAAATACGTGAGTGCCGATTAGTTATTTTCTTTACCGTATTTCTTGATAATCCCTGTAACTAACTCTTGACTACACCACGGAATAATTATGTAATTGCTCCCCTTAGGTGCTTTCTTTAGTAATTTGTGTGTGTTTTATTAATAAAAAGGTGTCATAGCACATTATTTTCTTCATGCTACATAATTACCGTCAGTTAATGGTGTGTCTTCATCTATTGTTTTACATCTATTAGTACTTAATACCTATAAATTGCATATTGTGTCAGCAGTACGAACTGTTTGTTACTGCGATGCTCCAGAGAGCAGATTTCCTGCGCTGCCAAGGTCAGGCATCAGAGTGGCAGGAAACAGGCTAATCTTACCAGTGCTGTGTAAATAGGCCCAAGTGAGTCACACTGGGCTTGAGGCCCTTTGTGCGTGCGGTGACTCAGTCTGCCTCCGCCGACGCTGCCTCGCCTCGGATTTATGCACTCACCAGGATTTGTGTACAAACAAGCCTGTGCAGCTGAGGCATCTAGAGCCTGTGGATCCAAATCTTCTACTGAAACTTAATCTGCTTTAATGCCCTTTCACGCCACATGATTAGTGCCTTTATTCTTTGTGTTTAACGTTCAGGAGGTACATACAGTGTTTAGGCACCTGCAGGTGTAGCGTGAGACATGGTTCTAGGAGAACTGTTGAAGTTAGGGAGCAGTTTGTGTTGTGAAATATGTATTTATTTATTTTTTGTGAATCTGGGAGTTCATGCAGCAAGGTCTAGGGACCATTGGAAAGAGCACTACATAAATATCACAGCTGAAAGACGACTAAACAGCTATGAGCCTGTTGGACACACTGTAGGATATGTGGAGTGTAGCAATCACATTCAAGAAAACACATTCCTGCACATACCCCACTGTGTAACCATGACTACAAAGCTAATCATGACTGCAAGTTACCCTTTATGTTGCTTCTGGTTAAATAACTTGGACATTCAGTATTTCTGTCTATATGTGGTCTATATCTGAACTACCAGCATTCCTATGCAGTGTAATTTTCACAGATCAGTGATCTGATATGGTAAGGGTGTATGGTACAGCTGTGTTGTAGGATTCGAGTTAAAATTTAGATTCGAATACTCCTATTCATTCATTCGTTTGTCACCGGAAGGCTCGAGCCTGTATGTCAGTCAACTCTGGCTGAAGGTAGAGGAAGTATGAACCATTCATACTCACAAGTAGGTACAGTTTGCTACAGTCAGATAACCTAACGTGGATGTCTTTGACTGTAGGCAGAAACTGGAGTACCTGAAGGAAACCCATGCAACCACAGGGAGAACCTGCAAACTCCACACAGAAATGGGAATCGAACGCAAGGACCGTTATTGATGTGCTAACCTCTATGCCAGCACGCTGCCCCAGATTAGAATTATGCTCGGTGTTGAGTGTGGCTAAATTTGGTCCACAAACACAGACGAAAAATGTAAACCTGAAAATTTGTTTTTACCTGGAAACTAAACGGATAAATGATCAGATATCTAAATGGTGTCATGCTTATTATTATTATTATTATTATTATTATCATTATTATTAATATTATTATTCGGTAAAATTTCTGGAATTCTAAAAAGTCAAGACCTCATCAAAAACCGTCTAAATTGACTAGCAACCTGGAGATCGCAGGTTCTAAACCGGGTTGATGCCACAGTCATCTGCAGCTGGGAGTCAAAGTGAGCTGACTGGTCGAGCTCTCACTGGGGGAATGGATGGCATACGCTCGCCTTTCTGTCACTTACTGAGATTACCAGCCAATCATGGGCGTCTGTGAGCTCATTCATACAAAAGGTGCGGATAGCGCTTTCCCTTCATGTCGAAGTGTGTTGGGCTTCTTGACCTTTCGTGTGGCCCCAGCTGGCTTATATAATGTCACAAGCGACTCAAATTTTACTTGTGGTGAGAAACCTATGCAGATCGGTAATAGTATTTTAGTTAAAATAAATTACCTGATGTGTTTATGCTGATACTACTAATAAGGTAACTACTGTCATGACATTAGTATACATCATTAGTAGACAAATTCCAGTTTAAAAACTTGCGTCTTCTGAGTGTTCGGACACACGTGTGATTCATTTAACTTGAAGAAGAAATTGAACTTACAATTTTCTAAAGAAATGATTCAGCTTATCATTGGCTTGCTAAGCAGAATGAATAACCTAGTAGGACCGACCGCGCACTCGTGGACTGCAGACAGACAAACACACACACAGTTTCTAATGGAAGGAAAATCGGCATGTCGGCTTATATCATTAAGTTCATCACTAATTATTTACCTTTGCAGTTAATCACAAAATGCTTTTCCAGCGATTCAGGTCGAGCCAGTCTGCAACCATGTGGAGTAATTATTTTGTGTGTGTGTGTGTGTGTTTCACTTTTTAGTCACGTTGAGAAGATCACTACATGGCAAGATCCTCGCAAGACCATGGCAGCCAGCATGAATCAGATGAGTCTCCATGCTCAGGCCAGCAGCGATAATGGCGGCGTTCAGGGACGCTCCATGGCCCTGTCACAGCCAAACCTCGGTGAGGAACTTCACACTTCTCTTTTTAAGAATCTTCCTCTCTCTTCTACGACTGTTACCTCAAATTCTCAGTGCAATTAATAAACTGAGTCTCTTTTAACTTCAACCGTGAACCACTTTGCTCAGTATACTGTACGTAGATGTGAAGTGAAAGTTTAATAATGCTGACCGTGCTTTAAGTGACACATCGACAATGTGCGCTACTGTCATCCTATCACCTACTAGCATCGCGAGTCGGAATTCCGGTAGATGCACGCGGACATCTACGTCCAGGGGTCCATGGGAGCTCTTGTGGGAGGGAGGGATGGCTTACAGTCAGTTTTCTGATGCTTAAAGCGATCACCAGAAAGTCATGTGAGCTCATGCATGCAAGGGGCCGAACATTGCTTTATTTCCGATTGTGTTAAGCTGAGCATGAATATGCATACGCAGACAGCATCATGTGTCACGGAGGGGACATGTTCTTGACTACGATGAAATTACGAGGAGAAGAATCTGAAAAAAAAAATTATCTGAAAACAAATAAGTAAGTAAATAAATAAAATATATAATGGTGACCGAGTTCAACCAATTATTGTAAAAGTTGGGCTTAAGGTATCACAGAATTTAGGTTGGTACCTCAGGACTTGATTGTAGCCTTTGATCAGTAATTCATCAATCATTCCTTTGCTGATCCCCTTAATCCTGCTAAGGTCACGGGGAGGGTGGGGCCCCATGTCAGCTGACAATGGGCGAAGAAAGGCAGGGTACACCCTGAACAGTTCACCAGACCGTCGCAGGGCCAACACCCCCAACCATTCACACTTACACTTAAGGGCAATTTGAAACAGCTTATTGTCTTTGGACAGTGGGAGGAAACCGGAGTTCCCGGAGAAAACCCATGCAATTGCAAACTCCACACAGAAACGCCCTTCTTGCTGAGGCGGACATGCTAACCACTACGCCGCCATGCCGCCCACCGATAATGCAGATTACAAAACAGTCTGACGGAGAAGAGAAGAATTATTAGGATTAAAGGTTTCAACATCTCTTTACATTTATCCAAAGGATAACAATAGCATGATGCAAGATGTCTGACAAACACAAGAATGTACTTCCACATACAATAACACATAATCACAACAGCGATATCTATACAGTCATATTTTGAGTGTTTGTGTGTACATGGAATATGTCTGAGATATCCGACGGTAATAAAGGAGAAAATCCCACGGTCTACTAGCAAACTGTTTAAAAAAAAAAAAAAAAAAAGCAACAACAAAACAAACGTATTGAATGATGTTTCTTTGGCTTCTGCAGGATAGTCCTGAGAGCGTCTGTTTCCGAGTCTTTCTGTAGCGTGAGACGTCTCATTTGTTCTGGAGACAGACACAGCGAGCCTCTGGCCAGTGGCATAGGCTGGAGCTCTTTTCCCTCTTCGCGAAGCCAGAACTGCAAATTACTTCCAAATGTGTTTGCCTTGTTTGACTCTTTCTCTCCTCACAAATCCCGATTTGTGATGAAATGGAAAAAAAGGGGTGGCTCATATTGTTGCCAGTCTTTTAAGGGATTCCAGAGAAAGAGTGTGAGAGAGACGGAGTGTGAGGGAGCCGCACATTTCCCAGTTCATATGTTTATCAGATAATCTGAAGTACTTATCTATCTATTTATTTATTTATTTGTGTATGTATGTATGTATGTATGTATTCATTTATTATTGTCTAGAAGCATCCCTCTCAAATTCTATACCTGAACACTGGGAATAGAATTGTAATGGCTTTAAATCTGATGGGTACTGGAATAGGTATTCGGACTGGATGCACTCGTGGTCATCCTCTACATGGATCATTACAGGAACCTGCGCTCTGAATTCCAGGACGAAGCAGCAACTAGGACTCATCATCTTTATATTATTATCGTATTTTTGTGAACAGAGCCGTTTAACCGGAAAGAGCAATAAATGCACTACCTTGCTGGACTTGTTCAGACAATTCTTTTATAGAGATATGCCACACATCCTTACCTTTGTAAAGCTCTTAGTGGAAACTGAAAGGTGTTCACTTTAGATATAGAACGATACGTAAGGTAAGGACTATAAATCTAAAGGACTTTTCAAACTTGTGCTTGTTATGTTATATTAATGTACTGCTCAAGTATAGAGGAGCTAATTTACACCTATATGCATCAAAGATGGAACAGTTGTGGCCTGGGGGTAGGGTGCTGGCTTACGGATCCGAAGCTCGGGGATTCAAGCCCCACTATCACCATGTTGTCACTGCTGTCCTCCCAGTGCAGCTAACTGGATTTTCAAAGGCCAGCCATGTCTGAGAGATGCATGTAAAAGAACCATTGCTGTCATTCGTAAAGAGTAGGCCATTGGGTTGCCGTCAGTGTGTTTCTGCCCTGCGATTGTCCGGCGAACTGTTCAGGGTGTACTCTGTCCTTGCCTAGAGTCAGCTGAGATGGGCGCCAGTCTCCCTGCGACCCCAATTAGGATTAGGTGGTTCCGAAAATGAATGAATGAAGGCTGATGAGTGAATGATGTAAGCCTGTAACCCCTGGTTATTTAGTGTCTAGAGTAGAGGAAAATGTTACCGGAATGGTATCTTAAAGCAGAGGTTCCCAACCCTGGCCCTGGAAGACCCCTCTGTCCTGCACATTTTAGTGCTTTCCCTGCTCTATCATGGAGAGCTGTTAATTACCTGATTAGTTAAATCAGACGTGATTAGTTAAATCAATTGTGGAGATAGAGAGCACAAGTTCAATGAGAAGTTTGGGTGTAAAATCTATCTTAGCTTTACCCTGGGTTTACACTGGAACACGATGGCCGCAATATACAATTTAAAAAAAGCCTGATTTATGAGCATGATTAAAGTATTAAAAGGAGGCAGGGTGCAGGATCCCCTACGATGGCACATCAAGGTCTCTTATGCTCTGGTATGGTCTGTTAAGCTCTACTGCATTTTACTACGATTCCCACTTTCTATCTTGAGTGGCATCAAATTGTAATACATCATAATATTCATTCATTCATTCATTCATTCATTTTCTGAACCGCTTATTCCTAATTAGGGTCGCGGGGAGGCTGGCGCCCATC
>JAOUQZ010000004.1:17466535-17489684 GCA_028564935.1 Neosilurus hyrtlii
ACCCGTTGATAGTGGGGCTTGAACCCCTGACCTTGGGATCAGTAATCCAGCACCTTACCACCAGGCCACCACTGCCCGCAAGCAAATATTTTGCAGCGATTTGCGAGTAATTTTGTGAATAGTTTGTGGATATTTGCCGTAAATCGGTCGCGCTTTGTTTGCTTTTTGTTGTTTTTTTTTTGTCACGCGTTATTAGCGTGAACAAAATGCGAATAAGATAAGAATGATGACAAAATACACGATAAACGGCAGATGCCGGCAAGTGTCAAACGTTCCTAAAACTTTCCACGTGTAAGCCTGACTATTCTCAAGCCTTCTGCGTGGAAGTCTCCAAGTTGTTGTTTTTCCTTGCGAACAAGAAGCGAATAATTTGCGAGCAAAACGACAACTTTGCAACCTTCTCACGACATGTGCGGACTGTCTGAGAAGAGTTTGAGACTACTCCGTGTCATTTTTGTTACTTTCATAGAAATTTCAAACATGTTTGAAATGTTTTTTGATGAGTTCACGAACTGGATGACCAAAATGCGATGCCGCGAGTGTCGCGAGAGAAATTTAAGAATGAATGAAAAGCGACAGCCACGAATTTCCATTTGCATTAGTTGCTTTTCTATCTCACCTCTAGTGTGATTACCCCCTTAGATAGCTGCGTAGGTTTTTTTTTTTAATGGTGAATGACTTCAAGAAAGAAGCATATCAAAAGTTCAGTTTCGTTTATTTAGCGTTTACTTCTTGGTAGTATTTCAGAGGAAAAAAACACGCATTGTTGTTGTTTTTTTGGGAACAATGTTTACTTGCGGCAAACGTGAAAGCATGAATGTTGTACTTTTTTTTATGTTCCTGTTTAAATTATTTGCATTTTGGTAAATTCTCTAGTTTATCAAAATGTTACAGTATAGTATTTTAGTTAAACATATATTTAGCCTTTTTTAATGTTTTAATGATGCCATGTATAAGAATATGTAAGAATTGTAGTTTAAAACATTCCACGTGTAACGTTTATAGTTTCGATACTGCCAGAGAGCACAGGCAGATGTGTTGTGTTGCAGGATTATCTGCAGCAGTTACGATACTAATCAGCTAGCCCCAAAACGGGACAGACTGTACGGTTTCATAATATCATTTTGTACCTTAAGAAGCGATAATGAGTCACTATAGTGTCCACGCCACCTTCAGTCCAACACGAAAAATTTGCAAGGCATTACACAATCGTGGTGAGTCGAACAAACCTGCTTTCTAAACAGCAGTGTGAGCTGGAGAGCCGTGTCAAGTTCGAAACTGTCGATAATGTGAACTGAATAATTTGAAAAGACCGTTTTGTCACTATAAAGGAAAGTAAAAACTTGCTAGCTGCTAGTGACAACGCTGAAGGAGTGTTTGAAGTGTTTGAAATGGATAATGGCATCAGCCCAAATTTTCTGCTGAACAAACATTTCCTCTAGTCTGGTAGATAAATAGCTGCTAATGCTAGCATTGGCTGTTTACAGATAGCTTATGAGGGGGAGGGGGGGTCACATAAAGGCTCGAGCCCATCTCAGCCGACACTGGGCAAAGGCGGGGTACATTCTTAACATTTTGCCACTATTCACACTCACACCTAGGAGCAATTTGGAACAGCCAATTAGCCTAATGTGCAGGTTTTGCACTGTAGGAGGAAACCAGAGTACCTGGAGGAAACCCACACAAGCATGAGGAAACACACAAACACCCCAAACCTGGGACTTGAACTCAGGACCTTCTTGCTGTGAGGCGGACGTGTTAACCCCCTTAAACAGCACCATGTGGAGTAAATTTATTTATTTTTTAATTCTACCTTAAATGAAAAAGTGCTAAAGTTTAGCAGACTTTCTTGTCTATAGAGTTAGTGGTGGAGCAGAAATGGTTAAACAGAAAGCAAGCACCTTTGTCAAAGTTTCGTCGGGGAGGGGAAGACTGAGGGAGTGAAGGAAAAAGGGAAGGAGGAGAGTGAGGGAAGGCAGGGGTGCTGTTGTGCGTGCGAACAGCAATATTGCCAAAGTCCTGACTCCCCCTCCCACTACTGAAGCGGAGCACATACACTCATACTCGCCCATACTCCCTCTCCGGTCTTGGTCACTTGCTTCAGGCTCTTAATCTGGAATATTATCTCATGACCGAGTTCGCGTACTTACTCTATATATTTCCAGCTCTCTGTTTTACTGGACATACCATTTTTGCTAGAATCTCAAGGCAAGACGTACAAGTGTGTGACTTCAAGTAAATGAAACGGCTAAAATCCGAAGTCATCTGGTTTATAACCAGTCATTTACGTTGATTGTACACACTCAAGGTTTTAATGTGTAACAGATTTTTGGGACTGGAGGCATTTTTCCATTCACTTGTTTTTTTGGTGACCCTATTGGACAGCTGACGCCATTTCTGGGAAATAAATGAAACAAGAAGGCCTTTGTTGGCAGTGTTAAACGACTACTCAGGCCTCACTGTCTCACCCCACTCCCTCCTCCTTCACGTCCTCTGTGTCTCATACACATATGCTCATTCTGTCAGCCGTTCTTTCATCCACGTTTTCGCTGTTGCTCTTTTGCTGACCCCAGTGTTCTGCTGCCCCCTCTCCTCCCATCCTTCTTTTCTTTCTCCTGTTTCTCTCCTATCTCTTTGCTCTTCTTTGCACACCCCACCCTACTTTCGTGACTAAGCAAGGAGAAGACAAGAGCTGGCAGGCTCTCACACTGCTCTCGCTAACATATGCTTTCCATCACAGCGGTTAAAGGGCTGGTTAGCGCTAGTTAGCATTGAAGGTGTTCCTGGGAGGGATTGATTCCTGGATAAAGTGGGAAGGTGTGTGTGTGGTACTGTTAGCCTGCAGAAGGCTCCTCAGACCTGTTGATTGGACTGTGCGTCCTGTCTGAGCTAGTATTAGCTGATGTGGAATTGCGCAATTCTCATGAACTAATCGGCTAGTTGTTATTAGACTAGTGACACTTCACTACTGGCACTGACAATACTGATTTTTTTTTTTCCAGATTGCAAATAAGATTGCAGCCCTCAAGTTTCCTGTGCTTGTGTGGGTTTCCTCTGGTTACTCTAGTTTCCTCCCACAGTCCAAAGACATGCACGTTACATTTAAATTTTCATTTATGTCATTTAGCAGACACTTTTATACAACCGAGCAAGAGAGTTAAGGCCCTTGCGCTCAAGGGCCCAACAGTGGCAGCTTGGTGGCACTGGGGCTTGAACCTCCGACCTTCGGATCAGTAACTCTGGGTAACTGTATTCCAAATTGCCCCTAGGTGTGAGAGTGAATGATTGTATGTGTGTTGGCCTGTGATGGAATGGCGAAATGTTCAGGGTGTACCCCGCCTTCACTCAGTGACAGGCTCCAGCCTCCCCCCACGATTATTAGGACTAAACGATTCGGCAAATGAATAAATGAGTGAATTCATGAATTTTTTAAAATTGGGCTCTCAATCCTGGTAGCCAGCAGAAGAAGATGCTATACAGAATAGATATAACTGGCTCTGGATATAGACTGCTCAACAAGACGGCTCCCGCTTTTTGTCGAGCTTGCAATACTCTTGACTGATCACAGGGGTTTTAATCAACTTGAAAGAGTTCGAGGTGAACTTTCTGCTGGTTTTCCACGATGCCTCCAGCCCATATACAAGGTGACAGAAAGCAGGTAGTTTATTTGCGCATGGATGGATCCTGAGAGTTTGCCTCATCCAGGTCACCATCCATGTACAAGTTTTCCACAAGGTTGCGGGTCAGGGGATTTTTATGGACTATTAGCCCAATTTTCCAAAACTTGAGTTGAGTGCTTTATTGGTTTCAGTGAATTTTGGACTGCCTGTGATAGAAAATGGCTTGTTGATAAGTTTGTCTCTGAAGAAGGGAACAGTGGTGACCCTGATGGATATAAGGCTTGCCTTGTGGTAGCGGTCTCCATTGTGGCTTCTAGTATAAAAGTCACATCATCTTTTTCCATATCTTGTATTTCTCTCCGAACTTCATCTTACTGTACACATCATTCTAAAGTAAACAACTATTTAAAACGCTTAACTTTTGACAAAACAATTATTAGGGTTATAACTTGGAACAGTTTTTTGATGCTGGCAACCTTAGAAACTTATTCAGTTTGACTTGAAGAGAGAAATCTCAGCTCAAGGTCTTTTAGTTAAGGACTGAGATTTCTCAGACCAAGCAAACGATGTTTAATTCCGCCTGGGGTGCTAGCTTCAGACTGCCCACTTATGAAAACGGCGACTTCATCAGAGTTTGTGAGGACTTTGGGAGCTTTTGGCTTTCTAACAAGTACATAGTACTTTGTGGGACTTTATAATCTATTTGTCCCTTCAGGATATTTCTTCACTTTTTACTTTTCAAAAAGAAAAAAAACAAAACAAAACAAAAAACTGACTGCTATTGCACAGTGCTAGTTAACAGCTAACTGGCTTATTGCCTGTCCTTTGACCAATGTAATCACTGTTATCCTGAGATAGTGTAGCAGTCAGCTTGACTGTTTACAAGTAATAAGTTTGTCTTTTATTTTTGAAGGAGTCTCCATTGTCAGCAGTCAGAGGTAACAGTTTTCAAAACAGAAGGCTTGATTTTTATTTATTTATTTGTTTGTTTGTTTTGTTCATTTATTTATTCTTATTAAATTGAAAAGATAGAAAAAGGTGAGCAAAATTTTTTTTTCTTTTAAATCATATTAATGAACCGCTTCTTTATTATCTTGTTCTCTGGAAGCTGACTCTGGGGTAAAACTTAACCCACTGCACTGGCTGCCCTATACAGTGCTTTGCAAAAGTATTCACCTTCCTGGGCTATTTACCTATGTTGTTACATTACAACTTGTAATTTAAATGCTTTTTTAATCTGAATGTATGTGTTGGGTCTGCACAAAATAGTCTACTTTGGTGAAGTGAAATAAGAAAAATATATAATTAAAAAACTTTTTTTTTAAATTGCCATGTGCATATGTATTCATCCACTTTGCTATGGAGCCCCTCAAAAGTTCTGGTGCAACCAGTTACCTTCAGAAGTTACATAATTAGTGAAATGAATCTGTCCACCTGTGTGTAATCTAAGTGTCACATGATCTGTCAGTATAAAAACATCTTTTTTAAAAGGCCCCAGAGTCTGCAACACCACTAAGCATGAGCACCACACCATGAAGACCAAGGAGTTCTCCAAACAAGTTAGGGACAAATTTGTTTAGAAGTACATGTCAGGGTTGGGTTATTAAAATAAATCCAAATCTTTGATTCCCCGAAGCACTATCAAATCCATCATCTTCAAATGGAAAGAATATGATACCACAGCAAACCTGCCAAGAGAGGGCCGCCCACCAAAACTCGCAGACCGGGCAAGGAGGGCATTAATCAGAGAGGTTGCACAGAGACCAAAGGTAAACCTGAAGGAGCTGCAGAGTTCCACAGCATAGACTGGTGTATCTGTGCATGGGACCACAATAGGCCATGCACTCCAAAGAGCTGGGCTTTATGGAAGAGTGGCCAGAAAAAAAGCCATTACTTAGTGTTAAAAATAAGAAGGCACGTTTTGAGTTTGCAAAAAGGCATGTGGGCGACTCCCCAAATGTGTGGAGGAAGGTGCTTTGGTCAGATGAGACAAAAATTGTACTTTTTCGGCCACCAAGGAAAGGTCAGGCGTAAACCCAACACATTCCATCACCCCAAGAACACCATCCCCACAGTGAAACATGGTGGTGGCAGCATCATGCTGTGGGGATGTTTTTTTAGCAGCAGGGACTGAGAAACTGATCTGAGTCAAGGGAAAGATGGATTGTGCAAAATACAGGGATATACAAGTGGAAACCATCCAACATAAAGGAGCTGGAGCAGTATTGCCTTGAGGAATGGGCAAAAATCCCAGTGGCAAGATGTGGCATGCTCACAGAGACTTATCCAAAGCGACTTGCAGCTGTGATTGCCACAAAAGGTGGGTCTACTAAGTACTGACATTTGGGTCGTGGGGTGGGGGGGTGGTTATGCACACTGAAGTTTTTTGTTATTTTGTCCTATTTGTTGTTTGCTTCACAGTAAAAAAAAACATTCAAAGCTGTAGGCATGTTCTTTGTATCAACAAAACATGAAAAATGATAAGGGGGTGAATACTTTTGCAAGGCACTGTATGTGCAGCTGAGCACCTCCTGCTTCTGTCTGAGATGTTGATGGACTACATATTCCTTTTCATGTTCCCGTAAAAGATCATAAGTTTTAGTCCCATTCTTTCAGGCCTAATCTTCATTTCTCTTCACCAAAGCATTGACAGGACGGGAAAAAAAACAAAACCATTACATGGAAAGTAATAATCAAATAATAAAAATTGTAGCTGTGATTAGCTTTGCGATGTTTTACAAAGATTTACAGACCCTTAAAACAGGCTTTACACAAAGCAGAAAGGATTGTGACAGCCTCGGATAGTTCTCTAAGTTAAACAGAGTCCAAAACACATCTGTGTTTTGTTGGCATTTTAAACTTTCATTGATGATTGGCCAACCAGTTCCTGTTAAATAGATAATTGATTGTCTGTCTGCCTGCCTGAGGAGCAATATAGTATTAAAAAAAGGGAATTAAATATCTTTATTTTACTCTATGTGAGGGACGACAGCATTTTGTCTAACAAGAAAATTGGTTAAGTGCCAGTTCATGTGTTATTTTCAAGCAGCCCTTCAGTCCATTATGTAAGCCTCCCTGAAGGAAACCATTTATAGTATAACTACAGTGCACAGTAGAGGAAGAACATGGATGGGTTCGACATTAAAGTACAGGTTAATACCTAAAAAGTCTACAAAATTCTATTAAAGCACCAGACATTGAGGCTTAAACTCCAGCTTGTCCAAAAGATTGCAATTTTATGCTCAGTGCTCAAACACAAGGTGCTACCAAGATGAGGCTGGTGCAACAGGCCAACAACTCTTCTTCTCCCAGACAGGCTTCTTTTTGTACTCTTAAACCAGCCTTTATCCACATCTGGTGTTTCCAGGAATGTCTTCCCCATGTGAGAGCAGTTTACACAACAGATAAACACACCACACACTGAGGCATACACATGAGCCGAAGACGAAGTTGGGCAGTTTGTTTATATATTTTTTTTGTTTGTTTGTTTTTTGTTTAATTAATTAATTAATTTTTTATTATTATTTATTTTTTTGTATGAACTGTCATGTACTGAATGTTCCTCTCAGTGGGAAGATCCCTTACTTCAGAATAAGAACCTGGCCTTATTAGTTGACAATAAAATAAAGCTGATGTGAGGTGAAGAGGATGTGGGAGGTCTGGATGTGATGGAATAAATCTAATGCCTTGGCGGCTGAGTGGAATTCTCCCGTGTGGGGGGTCTGCGTGCTGTCGGCCAGGTCTGTCCTGTGCTGGAACTTTGATTCTACATTGTCCTTGGAGCGTGACGTCTTTTTCCCCTGCTTGTGCAGTGCAGAGATCAGAGGACATTCACTCTGAAACAGAATGAACTAGACCTGGTACTTGTTCTTTTGTGTACCTCCTTGTCATTTAGTCCCACAACTGATTCATTTATGATAACAGGTTAATAATATTATGTCGGCGTGTCGAAAAAAACAACTTCTTATTGCTGTTCTTCTTATTTGTTTATTTATTTATTTATTTATTTATTTGGCGAATTAATTTTTTGTTTATATAATCAGGCCATTAACCTCTTGAGACCCCACTGCCCTCATATGAGGACATTATATTTTCTCACAACTACATTGCGTGTATATCCATGTAAGATTGTCATGTCAGAGCCATTGGGTATTATTCTTTTGACAAATTTCTTGTTTGAAAACATCAAGTTCAGTAGTTACCGGGTGATAAGGAACAGAAGCGGTGTGGACAACAAGATTATAAAATGGTTTTACTCACTCGCATACTTCCTTACTTACACATTTCCCAAACCACTTCATCTTACTAGGGTTGCAGGGAGGTTGGAGCTTATCTCAGCTGACATTGGGCGAAGGCGGGGTACACCATGAACAGCTCGGCAGACCAATGCAGGACAAAACAGTTTTAAAGCATATAGATTAATGGCAGGGTACAAATTGTTGACATGGTGCTAAATTTACATTGTTTCAACATTTCCAGAACACTTTAAGCAATAATATTTGTTATGCAAGGAAATGGACTAGCTAGCTAACTTAGGCATAACAAAACTTTACTTAGGGCGGCACAGGCTCGGCAAGGTCTCTCTGTGTAACGTATGCATCTTCTCCCCGTGTGTATCAAATTTGGCTGTACCAAACATGACCAAAGTTGATATTTGACATTTATTATTGATATTTGTGTGAAAAATTTATGTTGGAATGGTAAATAACCCATTAGCAAACGTTCCTCAGAGTACACTTACTCCACTGCCTCTCTAAATTTCCTACTGGACTGTCAGTAGTAGAGTAAAGTAGTAAACACTGTGCTGAGCGCCGTGCTGTCGGTGTCTGTAAGTCGTCTTAAAGTAATTGTGTGTGTGCTCTATGGCGCCTCGAGTTGTCTCTGGTTTATCGTTATTGGTCTGGCCAACTATGTCATAACATCATCCATCTGCTGTGATGGCTGCTCTTCACTCAAAGCCCCCTTGAAGCTTTAAACAGTACAGAGTAAGGACGTTTAATTTTCTTTGGAGGTATAATGTAATTAAAAAACTCTTCGTATCATGTCTCGTTACAGTGATGTCCCAGCATCAGCATCATCAGCAACATCTCCAACATGCTCAGCAGCAGCAGCAGCAGGTGCAGGCTCAGTCTCAGGCTCTGGGCTCCAGTGGCTCCATGGCTCAGCAGCAGAGCACTCAGTCTGGTATGATGGGAATGGGCAACCCACTGAGTGCCCAACAACAGCACCAGCAGAAGATGCGACTGCAGCGCATCCAGCTTGAGAGGGAGCGCATTCAGAGGAGGCAGGAGGAGCTGAGGAGACAGGTATTTTTGAGGGATCCCACTATTCAGTCTGCAAAAAAATTTCAGGAAAAAGTGCTTGTATATACATTGTGGGTGCAAATCAGATTTATTATTTACGTTCACTTGCAATGTTAAGTTGCCAGAGACGGTATTAGATTGAGGCGGCATAGTGGCGCGGTGGTTAGCACATCTGCCTTACAGCAAGAAGGCCTGAGTTCGATTCCTGGGCTCGGGCATTTCTGTGTCCACATGTTCTTCACATGCTTGCATGGGTTTCCTCTGGGTACACTGGGTTCCTCCCACAGTCCAAAAAAAGCATGCGCAGTAGGCTAATTGGCTGCTCCAAATTACCCCTAGGTGTGAGTGTGAATGGTTGCGTGAGTGTTGGCCCTACGATGGCCTGGCGAGCTGTCCAGGGTGGACCCCGCCCTCCCCCAGGGTCGGCTGAGATGGACGCCAGCTACCCTGCGACCCTAATTAGGATTAAGCGGCTTAGGAAATAAATAAATAAACAAGTATAAGATCGGTGAATGGTTGTGTGTGTTGGCCCCTGATGGTCTGGTAAGCTGTTTAGGGTGTACACCGCCTTTTTCCCTGAATAGTCTGGTTTTCTCCTACAGTCTAACTTAATTGTATTTTGTATATACAAAGAATATGATGCCTGCAATACACTCCAGAGTCCAATTTTATTAGGTTCAGATAAAATTGGATAAAGTTTACATTATACTACAGGTAAGGTATCGTGATTGGGTGTAAAAGTAGTATTCACCAAAGTCTCAGTTTGTGTAAGCAAAGATGGGTTGTGGCTCACCCTTTTGTGCCAAAATCCATGACGATCCATCAAAAGGAACAATCATGAATGCAAGATCGTAGGTATTTTAAAAGTACATAATAGGTACTTTTTATATAGAATTCCGACAAATCTCAGTATGTAAAGAGCAAGGTCAGAAACCAGTGTGGATGTGTGAAACCTTCAAGCCCTTTGGTGACACTGCCTGAGAGACAGTCATATTGATGTGACAAATGTATTCACATGGGCTTACGTAGGAGTACTTCAGAAAACCATTGTTGAAGACCACAAAATGCATCCGGAAATCAAACCTAAAACTGTATTACGCCAGGAGGAAGCCATGCATCTATTCTATGCTGAATTACTGCCAAGTTCTCTGGGCTTAAGACCATCACAAATAGAGTGATAGACAATGGAACCATGTTCTCTGGTCAGATGAATCCACATTTCAGCTTGTTTTTAGAAAAAAAAGAGACTTCAAGTTCTCCATGCCAGAGGTCAAAATGACCATCCAGACTGTTAACAGTGAAATGCCAGCATCTGTGATGGTATAGGGATGCATCAGTGCCCATGGCATGGGTGAGTTGCATGTGCATGAAAGTACTATTTATATGGAGGTGTATTTTGGGAATTTAGAGAGACATATGTTACCATCAAGGCAGCATTTCTTTGTGGAACGTCCATGCTTATTTAAGGAGGACAATGAAACTGTATGGCGCATAATGAAGTGGCGAATCAGAAAATGGCAGCCATGGCCTATTGACCAGCTAAATTCTTGTCTCAACAAGAATGGACATAATTTTTAATTGTAAAACTGCACCAATTTAGCATCCTCACTCCCCAAACAATCAACCAGTGTTATTAAAAGGAAAAGTGATATAGCAGTTAGCAGGTCTAACTGTCGTTGTATTTACTAAATACAGTTAAGATGGTAAGCTGGGGTGAGTATACATGCAGTGAATTATATCCTGGCGCTTTCAGAAAGTATTTTCTAAACAAATTATTTCCTGAGCAAACTGGTTTTTTTCCAGAATTCCGTCTTTCACGTGTAAATACTCCACTGAACAATTTACTATTTATTGTATCTTTGTTCAGATACAGCAGAATAAATGAGGCCCATTGTCTCCTCATTATTTTTTAAAGGAAAATGTTTTGCTTTAACTGCATTAACACTTTCTGTATTTGCTAAAGTCAGCATATGTGTAAGGGCCCTCTCGCTCGAGGTTCCTTTTCTCATTATTTGCTTTCCTGCTTACACCAGTCTCTGGATGAATAGAGCTGATGTCGAGTGTGTGTGTGTGTGTGTGTGTGTGTGTGTGTGTGTGTGTGTGTGTGTGTGTGTGTGTGTGTGTGTGTGTTTTAACACTTTTTTTGACTGTTATCATCAAAAATAGTGTGTCTGGAAAAGGGATGGCTTGGCGAGTGAGCGGGGGTGAGGGTGGGGGGGGTGTTTGGGGCACAGAGACGAGTCCAATAAAAACATGTGGGCCACATGGCTTTTGTTTGGAGAGTCAGGAGGCATCCTGTTGAAGTTTGTGCAGTTCGGGACAGCAGAGGTCTCATCATAATCGTCTTTTTCCCCCTTTTCCCATCACTCACTCATAAAAGTGGCACGGGCAACGTAAAGGTCTTGATTTGTGTTGCTTTGAAAGAGGGCCTTGTTTGTGTTGACTTTTCTGCCTCAGGTCCCTCCCATCAGCTGTGCTGGGAAGTGGGCTGACCGGAAAGAAGGGTATATACAATCCATCATAGTGTCCTCTAGTGGTGGTTTGTTCTTGCGCCTTCTGTTATGTAACATTGGCGTTTGTCAGAGAAAGAGGACATCTCGATGAGAAGTGTGTTTAACGGTCAGACTCAGTAATTCATCAGCAGGACAGTTTATAAAATGCCTGCCAAAATGTCCGTCAGTTAGGTGCAGGCTTGTTAATCTCCTAGATGAGATGTTTAGCTTACCCAGAAGTATGTGGGTTGTTTTTGCCTGCTATGCTGAACAAGATACCCGTGCTTTAGACAGAGGTCTTTGCGTAACTCTGGCTGTCTATATATTAGGAAACGAAAGAGAGGGAGAAGAGGAGATTGGTAATGTAAACAACCGTGTTTCTTTTCCTAGCCTGCCTATGTTAAAATTGATGACTCGGACAAGTCAAGTCAGTTTTTTGGAACTGGATGATTTCCACTGTTTTTCTCCTCAGGACTGCGGTAATGCAGCTGTTCGGTTAGTGGCCTACGCCCTAAAGGCAGCAGTGAGAAAAGAGCACTCCTCCACATTACCATTAGATCAGATCCACAAGCAGCGCCATACAGCTTCTGCACATGTTCGCAATCACTGCTCCTCACGCAGTCTCATAAAATGTAACGTTCTACTCAGAGACCATGCAGGCCAAAACCCCCTTATTGCCATAAAGGAATGGTTTTACAGAAAACAAATCCAATGTATTTTTACAGCGAATGGAATTACAAACCCAAATCATGTTTGGGCTCTGACATTTGGAGATGAGAAAATGTAGCAAACAAGTCAGTCTCACCCGGTGTATTTAGCAGAAAGAGTCCATGTTTACACATTCAGAAAGAAACAAATCAGCCGAATATGTCTTCATAAAGCGTCTTACCTTACAGCTTAAAGAAATTCCATTACATTTTCTGTTACATTAGCCTCATAGCTCCAGTGCAACACACACACACACACACACACACACACACACACCGAGTCAGGTTTTACAAACTTCAGGGGGCAATACAGAGACTTACATTAATTTCCTGGTGACTTACCATAACCTCTTCTTGACTGGCCCTAACCCTAACCATAACCCTATCGTTACCCTAATTTACCCTAACCTTAATCTTACCTTGAAACATGTCTTCTCCTTAAAATTTAAATGATTGGAGTCAGGTTTTCACACCTTCATAGACTTGCATTCTGAGACTTTCCCTAACCATAACCTCTTCTTGCTGTACCCTAACCCTAACCCTTACCTCATCCTTACCCTTACCACAACCTTACTCTCACCTTAAAACATGTCATCACCATAAAATTTAAATGATTTGTGTCATAAGGACTTGAATTTTGTCCACTTAAGGAAGACAAGTCCTCATAATGTGACTGTGCAGACAGATTTAACACAGTGTGATGAATACCTAGACCCCCCACCCCCCCACCCCACACACACAGAGTGTGGTTTCCATAACTTCAGGGGACAATACATAAACTTACATTCATTACCGAGAGACTTACCATAACCCTAACTACTAACCCTAACCACAACTACTTGCCTAACCCTTACCCTAACCCTAACCTTACCGTTACATTCAAACATGTCTTCACTTTAAAATCTGTAAACAGATTTAACACAGTGTGATGAATACATAGACCACACACACACACACACACACACACACACACACAGCGAGTAACTGAATTGACTGACTGCAAGCTGTATCAGTGTCAATTTGTCTTTTGATATAGCTTTATTATTATCATATTTGTACAGTATTAAAATAACTATTGAGTCCTGAAAGTGTTTCATTAAGAAATAATTATAGAGAAATGCTATTATTGCGAGGTGCATTCAAGAATTAACATTACTTTATTACTGATGGTGCTATGTGGCAGTAAAAGACTTCCTTCTCAGGTTGACCCAAGCCAGGTTTAATGAATACTTTTATATAATTTGGTTTGTATTGTTGTATTGTTTTTGATAAATGCCATCAGGTTACAATATTTATTTTCTGCCAGGAGGTGGCACTCTGCAGACAGATTCCCATGGATTCAGACAACATGGCATCCGTAGCTCCTGCCATCAACCCAGCTGCCATGAACCAAGGCACTATTCCAACCAGCAGCTCAGATCCTTTTCTAAACAGGTACGTTCTTGTTTCCAAACCTAGCTCAACCATTCTCTGATATTTTACACCATTTAAGTTTTCAGCTTTCTTTATTGTATTATTATTATTATTGTTGTTGTTGTTGTTGTTGTTGTTGTTGTTGCATGCACACTAAGTCTTGAATATTCCTGGATGAGAATAGAATTTAGTCTCTGTATAATGATGCAACTGAGAATTTATTTAGGGACATTTGATTAATAATATTAATATTTGAATAATATTTTTCTTTAGATTTCTTCAAACCATGTCTTTTTTAAGGATCACTCCAATACACCGTGTTAACAGCACCTAGAGTGCATTACATTTTCCTGTGCTGAGCAAAGAATGAAAAACATGTTGTAATAGGTATCAAAAAGCATTTTTTAAGCTCTTAGTTTGTATTTTTAGTGAGAATAATTAGTATTTATGTGTCTCAACATGGATATCCTTGGATAACCGGAGGCCAAGCATAAATTTATTGGAATTGGAATTCAATGTAGGAAAATGTAATTAATTCATTCTTTTGCCGAACTGTTTAATCCTATTTGGGTCACTCTATCAGGGAGGCTGAATCCTATCTTAGCCAACAGGAGTACACCCTGAAGAGCTCGCCAGTTCATTGCAGGGAGACACACACTTAACCATTCACATATACACACACACTCACACCTAGGGGCAATTTGGAACAGCTAATTTGCCTAATGTGCATGTCTTTGGAGTGTGGGAGAAAACTATAGAGCCCAGAGGAAAGCCATGCAAACACAGGGAAAACCTGCAAACCCTCACCGAGTCTGGGTCTGAAACCCAGGTCCTCGTTGTTGTGAGGTAGACGTGCTAACCACTATGCCAAAGTTTTATACAAGTGCATAATAAAAGTTCTAGTACAATGTTCTCTGTAACTTTCATTAGTATATAATGCATGAAAATGGTGCGATCTGATTCTCTGCTATCTGAGGGGTAAAAAGCGTGATCCTGATTGGATAATTAATGAATTAAAATAACACTCACAGTTTGTCACGGACACTTGGAGCAGGTAGCGTTGTATTTCTTTGCTTTTTGTGTGTTTCCACATGTATGTATGGAGCACAGTTTGAGTTCTGTTTCTGTGTAGCATGTCCTAAGCTCTGAATGGGTAGGCTCTAAAGACGTCGTAAGCTTCATTTGTCATGGTTGAAATATGTAAAAATTTTAACTATAAAAATCGTAGTAGTTGTAGTCGTTGTAGTTTGTTTTTCATCCTATTTCTGTTCAGTATATGTTAAAACTCAAGGGGTTTAAAGAGACCCTATTACACACAGCTCTTATGCACCTGCGCACATGTGTGCACAGGGCTCGCCTGTGTCCGTCATGATAAAAAAATAAATAAATGTAAAAAATAAGACCCACAAATTTTGTTTTAGTGTGGATTTTTTTTCTGATTATGTTCTTATGTAATATGTACTAAAACAGTTATTTGCCTTGGTGAGTGTTGCTGAATTGAAATGGATGTCCCTTAGTGTTCCGTCTCAGGGACTATTCCGCAGCATCCACCATTTAAGTTACAATTATTCCTTTAAAATGAGATCCTTAACTAGCCATGAGTTTATTTTCATCTTGGTACTGGGGACTACTTGATTTTTGATGTTTATCCTTTAGAAATTTGCATTGGGTTATTGGAGCATGTGTGTGTGTGCTTTCCCATAGTGGGCCATACCATTCACGTGAGCAGAGCACGGACAGCGGCTTGGGCCTGGGCTGCTACAGCATCCCCACCACTCCTGAGGACTTTCTCAGCAACATGGAGGAGATGGACACCGGTACAATGAAGTTTTTTTTTTAATTTACACTTGACAGCAGTAGCAGGCTTAAATGTAGTTAAACAAAAAAGTGTTTTGTATTCAAATCTTACATAATTAAAAGTGAGATAAAAGTTAAAAGATAAAAAGTTCAAATGTAAGAATGTGATTTAATGCACTGAACTACAATGTAATCAAGAGACCTTAGAAAGTCTGACATTTATTTAAATTGCGTTTAAAATGTGTTAAAATTCTTTTAAACACAAAGAAAAATTTTTTTATACTTTACAAAAAGTTACAAAAGTTAAAATTAGTAGAGTCTGTGTTCATACCTTTTCCTTTATTTGTAACATTTTTTTTCAACTGCATGTTAGAGTTGCTCAGTGAGTCTCGATCATCATATATTTAAAAATGAGCACAGTTTCAGAGATTCCCACTTAGGCCTATCACTACAACTTTTATGTTGGACAATATATTGTTCCAGAAACTATCATGATTATAGATACTGTTGTCATTTTAAAAAAATAAATAAATACATACATAAAAAAAGAAAAGCGCTATAATGATAAACATAATAATACAGGCTTTCAAATATTAATTAACATTTATTGTTTTTTTACATAAAAATTTGTTTTGTACAGTTTTTTTTGTCTATAATAATATATCTGCAGTGGCCTGGTGAGCTGTCCAGTGTCTACCCAGCCCTTGCCCAGAGTTGGCTGAGATAGGCGCCAGCCTCTCCGCGACCCTAATTAGGATTAAACGGCTTAGAAAATTAATAGAATAAAAGAATATTAATATATACGTCTCAAATCAATAGAACTAAAAAAATAAAACCACAAAAAGTATTTTTTTAAGTAAATAAACAGAGGCAGCACAGTGGTGTAGTGCTTAGCACTCACAGCGAGAAGGTCCTGGGATCGAGTCTTGGGCTCGGGCATTTATGTGCAGTGTTTGCAGTTTCTCCCTGTGCTTGTGTGGGTTTTCTTCGGGTACTCCAGTTTCCTGCCACAGTCCAAAAACATGCACATTAGTCTAACTGGCTGTTCCAACTCGCCCCTAGGTGTGACTGTGAATAGTTGTTTGTGTTGGCCCTGCGATGGTCTGGCGAGCTGTTCAGGGTGAATGAATGAATATGTTCTATTAAAAAAGTGCCAACATGTACATAATTAAATATAAATTATGCAAAAAGTACATGTATACACTTTAATACAAAGGAGAACTAAAATGTAAGTCATGAGAAATAACATTACTTATTTCCATAGTTGACCTTAGACCATGGTAAGACCTTAGGATGTACCCCGCCTTCGCCCACTGTCGGCTGAGGTAGGCTTCAGTCTGCCCACGAACCTAGTATGATTAAGCGGTTTGGTAAATAAACATACAGAGATTAATTAATTAATCATTGTCAGGAAAATGATTGGGATTATTTGCATAAATCGTACAGTAAGGTGATTAATTGTTTATCGTGACAGGCCAATTTCCACTCATAGACTGATTAAAGGGGTAGCTGTGGTGTAGTGATTAGGGGGCTGGGCTCATGATCGAGAGGTTATGGGTTCAAATCACTGTTAAGCCCCCAGACATGGTATGACCCCTGGGCAAGGTCTTAACCACAAGTGTGTATCTGTCCACCCAACAGTATAAATGGGTTCCAGTAAAAATACTGGAAGGGTAACCTGCGATGGATTAGAGTCCCATCAGGGAGGAGTTGAACTTTTATTCGCTTCACGCTACGTAAACCGTGGATAAGCTCCGGCTTGATGAGCCAGTGGGCTCGGGTGTAAAAACCCCAACAGGCTTACTTACAGATTAGATGGTGTTGGCATTCTTTTAAATAAAACTTTCATGATTAGAGAACTCTTCATCGACATTTTTCGTTTTCTTTGGATGTGTGTCGTGAGGTTAACAGTAGTCTTTTTTCACAGTACAGATCTTAGATCCTACAGTATGATCATAGAATGAGAAAGGGGTAGTTTTTATGCTTTATGCTAGTTTCTATATCAGATATATGACATGTATCATATCAGATATGTCATTGATGGACCAGTAAAACACATGAAGGATTTAGAAGTTTAAGCGCTCTCAGCCTGGTATTTCTCTCTCTGTAGGTGAAAACATGGTGCCAGTCAACATGAATGTGCCCCAGCAGAGCCGTTTCCCAGACTTCCTAGACTCCATGCCTGGCACTAATGTGGACCTGGGCACCCTGGATGGCACAGACCTCATGCCCATCCTCAGCGATGTGGAGTCTGTCCTGAACAAGAGCGAGCCTTTTCTCACCTGGCTCTAAAGAGGTGCCGAGGACCCAAGAGGAAGGCTAAAGACTTTGCTACCTTTGTTTTTTTTTTTTTTTAATTTTTAACTCAATCAGTCTCTCCACTCTATCGTTGGTAATGTGCCTATATTGTTTTATTTTATTTTATTTTTTAAAAAAAATTTTAAATCCTGGTTACTGTAAATTTTCTGAGAGAGTAGCACAACAGAAACCAAAGTGTTCAGCCTGAGAACAAAGAACAAGCTTACGTCAATCAAATTTGTTCAAGTGGGGTGGAAACGTCATAGGTGTTTTTGTATATACTGTAGGATAGAGTAGGTTTTTACTGTCACTGAGTGTAACTTGATCAAAAATGTCATTCCTCTGGCTTTGGGCAGGACTGAATAAGTCTCCATAAGTAAGTGCTGATGTAGGGACACTTGGTAGGCACCAGCAGAGGGAGCCAGTGCTTCCACTATGAACTGGAGAACATGGTATTGTCAACGATGGCTATCAAGCATGTTAGCCAGTTCACCATTATCTGCACTAGAGGGGAGCCTTACTGATCAATGAACATTGAAGCGGCCTTATGAACAAACTTTCCTGTGATACCAAATAAGTTTCCTACTGTACTCAGCATAAAAAAAGCTTTGCAGACTAGTTTCTGGGGAAACAATATTTGATTCGCATTTAGAGATTTATACTCATGCTGATCCCAGTTTAGCTATCGTATCAAGTAAGCTCATGCATCTGAAATACGGCAGTTTGCATCTTTAGACCTACGTTTTATACCATGTACTTTTTGTGTACTGCTTCAGTATTCCTTTATTTTAAATTTTAAAATTTTTATTTTTATTTTTTACTGTTAAGTACTCTAGATGTGCCCTCCACATCTGGTGCATTTTATGAGTTTTGATATAAAGTTTGCTTTTTTAGTATTTATCGAGAGCTATGATTATAAAAAAAAAAAAAAACAACAACAGTTTTAGTTGTTTTTTTTTGTTTTTTGTTTTTTGTTTTTTTTAATGAAATTGAAATTTCAAAGCACTACAAATCAGCGCGGGGTTGAGGTGGATCTTATAAGTAGACGTTTAAGTTTCATGTGACGGTTCCTTCTCTGTGTTTCTTCACTGTACTGTGAGGTTCTTTTAATCCGGTTTTAATCCGAAGCAGACTACATGGTGGACGTTCTTCTGCACAGTAGGGCTGCCTTTAACTCAGTGGCGAACAGGTTTCCATAATAATCTGCAGGGAATATGTAAAACGAGTACTTTCTAGCAAGCAGAAATGATCGTCGCTTAATTTTGGGGATGGTATGACGAACACATGGAACTGGATGAACGTGGGTGATCAAATGGTCTTGCTTTATTTCTTTTGCTAAGCTGAAATCCAGTGACCTTTTTTTTCCTATGTCTGTAATATTGGATTTTTTTTAAATTAGATTTTGAAATGATTGTTTAGCTATTTCTAGCATTGGTGGTGTATTAAAAAACCATCATATTTTGACTACAGAGCATATTGTTATTTTGTATACTTGCAACAGTTCATTGGAAAAGGGTGGATGGATAAACTGATGGCTTTGTCAGTGAGCGGGCGGGCGGGTGCTAGCAGCGGTGGTGATGCACTATCGTTAATTATGGGTTTAACTGAGCTCATGACATCCTTTAAGCAGGATTGATTGGTGAAATACTGAATCTTTCGAGCACGTACATGCTGGAACTCAGCTGACCACTTTTCAAATGTGTAAGATGGAAGAATAAGTATGTGTTGGGTTTTTTCCCTGTCGATCCACTTTGAGGAAAGGCCCTGTGGTTAAATCAGTCACAACGCCGAGTGGTTCCTGAGTGGCTTCCTGTTTTTTTTGTTGTATACCTAAAGTGATTATTCCAGGGCTAGAGCATGGTGCAAGGTTATTAATAAACACAGCGTTTGCATCTGATCATCTATGCATGTTAGAGCAATACATTTACACAAAGCAATATCTTGGATGGAAGGAAGAAGGTGTTTTACTAGTTTATCGAGTGGTGTAAAAAGGAAAAAGTGATTCTCTGTAGCATTATCTAAAAGCATGGTTGTGTAGCCCACACACACACACACACACACACACACACACTACCTAATGACAGTAACACAGGGTGGGGGGGGGTTGTGTTTGTTAGATTCCAGGGAGTATGGACGAACATATGGACAACACGCATATACACACTGAAACTAAATGATCACTTACTGTATTTGTGGGATGTTGGAGGCGATTGTAAGAACTATAACCTCACAAAGATATTTCTGAAACTGAAGTGTAACTTGTTGAGCAACCAAAAAAAATAAAATAAAAATTAATAAAATTGTGTACCACAGAATGCATGTGTGAACTGTTTGGTAGATATTGGTATTTATTAATTTTAATTTATTGGTTTATTTATTTATTTATTTGTTTATTTTGGGGGGGGGGTTAAAAATAAAAGTTTCAGTGGCTCATCATTATCATGAACAGACATCCATGAGCCATAGATAACAAGCTCCAGGTCTGCCGGTCGAGTATGGCTGCCCTGAGATGGTCAGCTGGCTGGCCAGCTTTGCACTTTGCTTCTAGGTACCAGAATAGAACCTGTGGTCGTGGTGAAGAACGTGGCCACACAGTGCAAACCATCTTTCAGCTATTATGCTAAAGAGTCCAGGTACGGAGCCATACAGCCACTTGTTCGACCAGTAGTGATGCCAGAAAACGTCGAGGACTTTGCGTGGCATGAGAGTATAGGTGCCATCTTGGGACTGCTCAAAGGATTTCGTCAATTACTATGATTCCATTCCATAAAGAAATATGGATTCCAGAGACACTTTGAACACCATTAAAGGGGTCATTAACTTCAGGCATATTCAATAAACATGAAATACCTACAGTGTTATCTTTTGGAAATAAACTGAAATCAGCCATGATGTCTTTCTGAAACCTTTTGCTTACTCCTGAACATGAGCGTCAATAACACCTACACCAGGCACAGTGCGATTAGTAAACATCGCCATCTTAGGGTGAATCACAGCACAGAACGCTTGATCTCAGACTTTTCCACTTTCTACATTTTGGTCTTGCACCGCCCGTTATCCTGCAAGATTGTTCCTCTGGTCATGCAGCCTTATTATTTTTATTGTAAACAGAGAACAAAAACAAGATGTAAAACAGGTGAATAAGAGATACTAAGCCTGTGAGCTGGGTGGTTTTACTAGGAAAACTTTATATTCAGTCAAAATAGACTGATAATGAAAGATAAAACACATCAGTTACTCACTAGTGAATGGGCAACTTTAACATGGTCTTTCTTGTCTGTGGGGCAACCCAAACTTTTGTCAGGGGGGTTAAGGGCACCCCAGGGCTACCCAAACTGTTAATGTAGCACGAAATAGTAAATTAGAGTAATTATACCTAATTATGCTTAATTATCATTGTTTTAGTTTACTATAAACCATTTATTCCCAATGTCCAGCAGGTTCAATAGACTGTTATAAAAATCACTTTTTTTCTTTACTCATACAGAGGATTTAAATTTTTTTTTAATGTTTTTTTATTGTTATTGCGTTTGCGGGTGGGTGGGCGTGGACATATATGGCTTCTGCTCGATATCTCGAGAAATAATTGACCTACCCTTACCCAATTCGGTATGGAGATGCACCTGGACATGATTCAGACCAAGTTCGAGTACTGTGACCTTGACCTTATTTTCAAGGTCATGGCGGTCTTTTTGTTTCTGCTCGTTACACGTAGGCTATGCAACGGGCCTGTGTTTCACCCTGTCAGAGTTATTTTTCTGTAAAACATTTTCAGCTGTTCATACAATTCAAAGTTGTGTAAAACACCTTGATGCTTTCATACAGGATCTTTTCCAAAATACAGCTACCTGCTGCACTACACCATGCACTGCAAGGATGAGATTGGCTCCAGCTTCCTCCATTACCCTGATGGATAAGTGGTCCAGGTTATAGATGTATGAGTGGGAGGATGAGTGAATGGATGGAACCCATTCTCAACTAGTGATAAAGTTTGCACATCCACAATATCATCTTTTTCATGGCGTGGCCCAGACTCTCATTTTTTTCAGCTGTCCACCAGAGGTCACTCTCATCCTGCACGTTGGTTATGTGGCTGTCAAATCCCACAGTGCGGATCCTGAGCTATGAACACCAGGGCGTTTTTACTCACTCACTCACTCATTTGCCAAACCGCTTATTCCTACTACTAGGGTGGAGGGAAGGCTGGAGCCTATCGCCCTGGGCGAAGGCGGGGTACACCCTAAACAACTTGCCAGACCCTCACAGGGCAACACACACCTAGGGGCAATTTGGAACAGCCAATCAGCCTGATGTGCATGTCTCTGGACTGTGGAAGGAAACCAGAGTACCCAGAGAAAACTCACACAAGCACGTGTGAACATGAACTCTACACTCTGTAAGGGTTATGTGCTAACCACTGCACCACCATGCCGCCTGAGTATTTTACACCCTATAAAATGATACCATCTATTATCAAGATTTTTTTAAATCACTTAAATAATCCCCAGGATTTTACAGCATGTAATTGCAACTTGGATCAACTTGTCTCAGTGGCTGAACTGCAAACCAAGAATACTAAAAGCTCAGAGAACTCAGAGAACTTTATTGCATTGTCTTTATCACTAGCTTTACTACGAATCTTTGCACAAACATCTTGCCCATAAAGAAATAATCATTCCAAACATCTACATGAAAAGCAAACACTTTGGTTGCTGTGTTGTCTTGCAGTTTGTGTCTATGGCGCTGTAATATCTGAGCTCCATCAGTCATAAAGAGGAACATCATTGCATCAATAAATTGTCTGATGCAACAGCAGCACAAAGGCTTTACAGTGAGATACAATAACCTGTAAATGTTTGCTTAGTGCCTGCCTAAACCAGGATGATCATGTTTGTAATGATATAAATAGAAGTATAAAAAATGTGTTTAATAGTTATGGTATTACAGATTTTAAAAGTATTTAGATGCATTTGCACATTAGTACATGTAAGAGTCATATTAAATTGAATTTTGTGTATTTAATAATTTTTCCCTTTTTTAAAAATTATTTCTGCTACTACTAAAAAAAAAGTAATGACATATAACCTTTTTCTTGCCATATCAGCTGCCTGGAAAGATGAGCTGGGCGCAGGTGTTCTTAAAACCGACTATATTAATCTGAATTTTTTAAAAAACAAACAAACAAACAAAAAAAAATTGTCTTAAAAGAAGAAAATATCATTTTCCAAATTTCTTTTTCTTTTTTATTTTATTCATTCATTTACTCATTTTCTAAGCTGCTTAATCCTAATTAGGGTCGTGGAAAGGCTGGCGCCCATCTCAGCCGACTCTATATATATATATATATATATATTGTATGTGGGGAAAAAATAATAGTACTACAATTTTATCCCGACAAGCCTGTTTCGTGGTTGCTCACTCATCAGGGAATTTTCTCTCATCAGTGGGCAACCACGAAACAGGCTTGTCGGGATGAAATTGTAGTACTATTATTTTTTCCCACATACAATATATTTAGC